>JAZAVI010000669.1:25000-75684 GCA_036326025.1 Chrosomus eos | reverse complement strand
GGCCTGGTCAGAGTCCCCCTCGGCCTGGTCAGAGTCCCCCTCGGCCTGGTCAGAGTCCCCCTCGGCCTGGTCAGAGTCCCCCTCGGCCTGGTCAGAGTCCCCCTCGGCCTGGTCAGAGTCCCCCATCGGCCTGGTCAGAGTCCCCCTCGGCCTGGTCAGAGTCCCCCATCGGCCTGGTCAGAGTCCCCATCGGCCTGGTCAGAGTCCCCCTCGGCCTGGTCAGAGTCCCCCTCGGCCTGGTCAGAGTCCCCCTCGGCCTGGTCAGAGTCCCCCTCGGCCTGGTCAGAGTCCCCCTCGGCCTGGTCAGAGTCCCCCTCGGCCTGGTCAGGCCCGGTCAGAGTCCCCCTCGGCCTCGGTCAGAGTCCCCCTCGGCCCGGTCAGAGTCCCCCTCGGCCCGGTCAGAGTCCCCCTCGGCGTCAGAGTCCCCCCTCGGCCCGGTCAGAGTCCCCCTCGGCCCGGTCAGAGTCCCCCTCGGCCCGGTCAGAGTCCCCCTCGGCCCGGTCAGAGTCCCCCTCGGCCCGGTCAGAGTCCCCCTCGGCCCGGTCAGAGTCCCCCCTCGGCCCGGTCAGAGTCCCCCTCGGCCCGGTCAGAGTCCCCCCTCGGCCCGGTCAGAGTCCCCCCTCGGCCGGTCAGAGTCCCCCTCGGCCCGGCAGATCCCCCTCGGCCCGGTCAGAGTCCCCCTCGGCCCCCTCGGCCCGGTCCCCCTCGGCCCCCCCTCGGCCCGGTCAGAGTCCTCCCTCCCTCGGCCCCCCTCGGCCGGTCAGAGCCCCCCCCCTCGGCCCGGTCCCCTCGGCCCCCCTCGGCCCGGTCAGAGTCCCCCGCTCTGGCCCGGTCAGAGTCCCCCCTCGGCCCGTCAGAGTCCCCCTCGGCCCGGTCAGAGTTCCCCCTCGGCCCGGTCAGATCCCCCTCGGCCCGGTCAGAGTCCCCCTCGGCCCGGTCAGAGTCCCCCTCGGCCCGGTCAGAGTCCCCCTCGGCCCGGTCAGAGTCCCCCTCGGCCCGGTCAGAGTCCCCCTCGGCCCGGTCAGAGTCCCCCTCGGCCCCCCTCGGCCCGGTCAGGGTCCCCCTCGGCCCGGTCAGGGTCCCCCTCGGCCCGGTCAGGGTCCCCCTCGGCCCGGTCAGGTCCCCCTCGGCCCCCCTCGGCCCGGTCAGAGTCCCCCTCTACTAACTAATTCAACTGTTCAGAAACTGAAAACTCAGTTTCCCATCTCAAGGTTAGTCAACTCAGAGTTCAAGAGTTGGTTGAACCTCCTTATTAAAGCGGACTCCTAGTATTGATCATATTGTGAGGAGGGTTGGGTATCGGTTGGGTTTTATCCGATACCAGTACCTACTCTGTATTTTTTAAACAGTTCCAGTGCTTAAACGGTTCTTAAAACGATACTTAAGAAAACGAAACCGCACACACTTTGTCAAAAAATAATACCCTTTTATTTACAGGGCCAAACTGGACACTATTAACTTAAATCTTTAATCAATAAATACAAGTAACATATGGTAATAATAAATAAACCAATATAAAATAAAAATTCACATTTACATAATATCAAATTAAACAATATTGTATCAAACAATGTAATAATACTGGAGATTAATAGAGATTACTACCAGGGTAATCTAATATCGGCTCCAGGTTCCCATGTTTTGTTAGCTTGAACCAGTCGTGTGAGTTATCTGGTCGTTTTGCTAGTTACGCAGCGCTTAGCTTGGCGAGTTTGGTATTTCGTTCCCACTACGTGTTAGCTATGCAGCTTTGAGTGAACCTATGAAAGAGAACGTCTCTGGTTACTAGTGTAACCCATGTTCTCTGAATAGGGAACGAGACGCTGCGTTCGCTGCCAAACTCCTCGCGCTGCCGACAAGCTTCCTTTTTCGACTGAGAAATCTGAGGAGCAGATGATGTGCGCGCTAATACAATATGACGTCCTAAGACCGTCAAGCCGCCGCCCGCGCCATCAGCCAATGGATTGGCGTGATTCTATATGGGCTTCAGACAATCGGCACACCCAGAGGGCGTTCTGACGCGTAATTTTACACGTGAAATGCAGCCAAACCTTGGAGCGTTTTGTCTTCGGCATCTTCATCAGCGTTTCCCCTACCATTGTACCATTGCAAAACGACCCCCGTCCCCCCTAAAATGCTGACGAAATCCAGTCATAAAAAAGGAATTTACTGTATAATGTGGAATTTCACGGAATTTGTACATTTTTTTTTGAGAAATAAAAAGCAGTTCAGTACACTTAAAATCAAATCGCGATGTAGACTAGTGTGTGTGAAAGACTATTTAAATAAGAATCCTGCATGTTCGGTGTGAATGAATGGGGCAGCCGACGCGCAGTTTCATTTACCACACACACACACACACTGAAGCACGTGTGACGCTTGCGTTGCCCCCCCCCCCCTTAAAAAAAATCCTAGGGGAAACACTGTTTTTAATCCCCTCGCTATCAGCAGACGTTCCGGGATTCTCCCGCATATTGATAACGGCTCCCTGATGCCCGCAAATTAGTTAAAATCTCCCTGAATCTAGAGCGAGCGAGCAAGCAAGAGCCGCATGCGAGACAGAAGACTGTGCTCCAAACCGTTATAGTGCGCGCACGGCGGAGAGGAAGAGAGCGAAAGACTTTGCGTGTGTGTGCCTCATGACACAGAGACTCAGGCACCGAAATTTTCGTTCTTATTCGGCCTGGTTACTACCGTTTACGTCGGAACCGGTTCCCTATTGGCACCGCATTTCGGCACCCAACCCCTAATTGTGAGTGTCATGAAGCGAGACGATTACAGATTTGGATGTGAGGAATATCCTTACAGTTCAGTGTGGATTCCAAGCATTATAAATGGATGTGATCCGATGTAGATCGCCATCAGAGAGCTTCACATGTTCTGCTTGCAGTGATTTATTTATTTATTTTCTTCTTTAGGTGTTATGTTCATTTTCCAGTGAGACAACGGAAGCAAAAGACTCGATGCAGGAGCAGGATTCCAACTCTGTAGAATCTGTGGGATTTTGTAATGTGTAAGTAAAGCATATAAGCTCTACTCCAGGCATAAGTATGTAGTGCAAACACACATTGATCAGCCAGTCAGACTTCATCCATGATCCTCAATGATCTCACCCAGTTCTGTCACAGCCCGTCTCCGAGCACAAGATCCGCTTTTTAACTGAGTAACATCAATCCACCAAACATAGACTTGTGATTAGGAGACGACAAGCACTGCTTATATTTATAAAGCAGTAAAAATGGCCAAAACAAGCATCTGTGGATGAGTCTGAAGCAAGGGCTGCTGGGACGTAGGGCTGCACAATTAATTGAATTTTTAATCGCGATTGCGATTACGGATGTCACGATTACGTAATCGTTCAAAGCCGCGATTACAAAAGAAAATCCACTCTGCGTGTGTGTGTTTAGAGCATAATTATGTTATGAGAGGCGAATCACGACTACTTCAGAAAAAACAGCACAATATGACATACCAGGCAGTGACGTAAGTGTACGCTGAAATAAAAAGTCTTTCATCTCAGAAAAATGGCGCGCGCTGTGTTTCGCTTCACTGTATAAAGTTCAAAAGAAACTAAGAGCATGCAACCTCGTTGCAATGTAAATTAGTAAGTCACGAAATAAAAGTAAAATACCAATAAATCACGTGTTAGCTGAGAAGGATTTGCATGCAGGTATGATTTTCATTCTATTCAGCTGTTTCATTAACAGTTCTTGTTTGTATTGTGGCATTTTGGTCATTTCCATAACCCCAAAATGCCACTTTATTTTCACTTTGTGTTATTTTTTATATTTTTAAATGACTGTGGTGGCTCATATCAACATTGTATTAACAAAAACTAGTTTGGGACTGCAATTTATTTGCTTTGGCATAGTCCTACTGTTTATCTATTAGTAGTTTTTACTATTAGTCATATTCTTACAATTTATGTGTACGTTAAGTAAACGGGGACAGTACTTGTGTGTGTGTGTGTGTGTTAACAATTTTTGGGTAAACATTATAATATATATATATATATATATATATATATATATATATATATATATATATATATATATATATATATATATATATATAATATATTCAATGTAAATTGTGATAATCGTAATTAATAATCGCAATTACAATTTCAAGGGAATAATCGGCAATTATGATTTTTGTCATAATCGTGCAGCCCTACTGGGACAGCACTGTCCTGCTCTTCTCAGACGATGAGTGGAAGGAGAACTCGTTCTGTGCTCCATACTTCATTACGCCATTTCTACATCAATGCACATGCGCAAAACTTTCCAGTTTCAGTTTTCAGTCCAATCAAGTGTTTACATGTCCTATCGAATGATTAGAAAAGGTTTAACCCACCCCTTAAAATATGAATAATTTAAATCTGATTTGGCTAATTTATTCTGATTGATGTGGTTACATTAAACTTTTTTATAATTCCAACTGTTCTACTAATCCTATTATTGGGGTCCATGTAAGCCTCCTGTATTTCTGCAGCGCTTAATACAATACATGTTGTCTATATAATAGAAGCAGCTTTAGTGAACAGGAAAATAATGAGCAACTATGCAAACAGATCAGCTGAGGTCAGTTCTTGACTTTAGAAGTGTTTTGCTGTGTTCCAGGTTGCCTCTCGTTGCTGTTGCGTATCTGGACGGCACACTGGCCATTTATGATATGAATTCACAGAGCCTCAGACATCGGTGTAAACATGAGGTAAAAGCTGAGAATAAATTTAAATATGGCATAAACGTCTTGCCTTGTATATGACGTGTGTGTGTGTGTGTGTGTGTGTGTGTGTGTGTGTGTGTGTCAGGTTGGGTTAGTCCACCTGCAGTGGGAGGAGGCGTCTGCTGTGGTCTCCACCTGTAATCTGGCTGGGGTTGTGACTCTGTGGGACGCTCGATCAGGAATCCTGATGTCGGAGTATCGTGGACATTCTGCTGAGATCCTCGACTTCGTGTTGAACAGGTGTGTGTGTGTGTGTGTTAAACTGAACAGGTGTGTGTGTGTGTGTGTGTGTGTGTGTGTGTGTGTGTGTGTGTGTGTTAAACTGAACAGGTGTGTGTGTGTGTGTGTGTGTGTGTTAAACTGAACAGGTGTGTGTGTGTGTGTGTGTTAAACTGAACAGGTGTGTGTGTGTGTGTGTGTGTGTGTGTGTGTGTGTGTGTGTGTGTGTGTGTGTGTGTGTGTGTGTGAGTTTATGTGATTTATGAGGACACAAATTTGTATAATGACATGTGTATTACACTGGTATTACAACTTTTGGGTGGTTTATGAGAATATTTCAAAAGTCCTCATAAATCAAATGGCTTAAAAAACATAAAAAACAATTTTATTAAAAAATTAAAAATGCAGCATGTCTCCTGTGATGGGTAGGTTTAGGGACAGGGGCAGTGTGGGGAGATAGAATGGAGCCTATGGAGAGTCCTCATAATGCTGTTGCACCAACGTGTGTGTGTGTGTGTGTGTGTGTGTGTGTGTGTGTGTGTGTGTGTGTGTGTGTGTGTATGTGTGTTAAACTGAACGTGTGTGTGTGTGTGTGTGTGTGTGTGTGTGTATGTGTGTTAAACTGAACGTGTGTGTGTGTGTGTGTGTGTGTGTGTGTGTGTTAAACTGAACGTGTGTGTGTTAAACTGAACAGGGGTGTGTGTGTGTGTTAAACTGAACAGGTGTGTGTGTGTGTGTGTTAAACTGAACAGGTGTGTGTGTGTGTGTGTTAAACTGAACAGGTGTGTGTGTGTGTGTGTGTGTGTGTGTGTGTGTGTGTGTGTTAAACTGAACAGAGGTGTGTGTGCTTAGTCGGTATAGGGTCTAACATACATGTTGTTGATTTAGATGAATTAACAACTTTGCAAAATTCTTCCTCTTTGCGGCTCCAGGTTCCCATGTTTTGTTAGCTTGAACCAGTCGTGTGAGTTATCTGGTCGTTTTGCTAGTTACGCAGCGCTTAGCTTGGCGAGTTTGGTATTTCGTTCCCACTACGTGTTAGCTACGCAGCTTTGAGTGAACCTATGAAAGAGAACGTCTCTGGTTACTAGTGTAACAAATGAATCAAGTTTTTCATCATGGAGACTACACTGCACTCCCTGATGCGATACTGTAGTAGACGGTTGCATAGTTATAATTTTGTCCCTGATATTATAGAACTTATAAGTGAAGAAGTTCATAAAGTCATTAATGCTGTGTTTCTTGGAAACTTCTGGGCTTGAAGCTTTCTTTTTCGTTAGTTTAGCCACTTTTTCAAAAAATACCTAGGATTATGTTTATTTTCTTCTAATAGGTTTGAAAAATAATCAGTTCTAGCAGCTTTTAAAGCCTCTCTGTAAGCAATCGAGCTCTCCTTCCACGCAATCCGAAATACCTCTAGTTTTGTTTTCTTCCAGTTGCGCTCCATTTTTCTGGCTGCTCTCTTAAGGGCCCGGGTGTGCTCATTGTACCACGGCGTTGGACTATTTTCTTTAATCTTCTTTAAGCGCAGCGGAGCAACTGCCAGTCCTCCTTTGGCCAACGAATGAACAGTGTATGATTATGAGTTAGGCAGCATAATGTCAGGAGTCAGATGGGATCAGAATTTTCACGATATTATCCAGTTCATCTGGTTGGGTTGGGTCATCCGGCCGCGGCCGGTGAGGAGATGAGTGTGGTGAGGTGTCCATGGGCCTTCACAGCCCTGATAATGCGTGTCGTCGTGTCCATGTGATGGTCCTTCATCAGATCTGGATATGCCCTGGATCTGGCGGTCTGCGGTAAACCTCGGGATAAACAGAGAGACTAATATTAGCGTAGACTAAGTACAGGAATTATGGGAAGTGTTCCCGGTTCCGGCTGATCTAATCTATGCAGCCTAACATTGAATTATAGAAATCTATAATGTGTTATGTGTATGCTAAGCCAAAGAGATGTGTTTTTAGTCTAGATTTAAACTGACAGACTGTATCTGCTTCCCGGACCGTGTTAGGTAGATTGTTCCAAAGTTTTGGTGCTAAATAGGAAAAGGATCTACCGCCAGCAGTCGATTTAGATATTCTAGGTATTATCAACTGGCCAGAATTTTGAGATCGCAATAGACGTGAAGGACTATAATGCGTTAAGAGCTCGCTCAAGTACTGGGGAGCTAAACCATTTAGTGCTTTGTAAGTAATCAGCAATATTTTAAAATTTATACAATGTTTAATAGGCAGCCAATGCAGTGTTGACAGAACCGGGCTAATATGGTCATACTTCCTGGTTCTGGTAAGAACTCTAGCGGCTGCGTTTTGAACTAGCTGTAGTTTGTTTATTAAGCGTGCAGGGCAACCACCCAGTAGAGCATTACAATAATCTAGCCTTGAGGTCATGAAAGCATGAACTAATTGTTCCGCATTTGTCCGTGAGAGCATATGACGTAATTTAGATATATTTTTAAGATGGAAAAATGCGGTTTTACAGATACTAGACACGTGACTTTCAAATGAAAGATTGGTATCAAAGAGCACACCCAGGTTCCTAACTGACGTCGAAGACTTAACAGAGCAGCCATCAAGTGTTAGACAGTATTCTAGGTTATTAGGTGAGGAAGTTTTTTGTCCAATGATTAGAATCTCTGTTTTTTCAGAATTTAGTAATAGGAAATTACTGGTCATCCAATTTTTTATATCAGCTATGCATTCCGTTAATTTTGTGAATTGGTAAGTTTCGTTAGGTTTTGAAGAAATATACAGCTGAGTATCATCAGCATAACAGTGAAAACTAATTCCATGTTTCCTAATGATATCTCCTAATGGTAGCATGTACAGAATGAACAGCAGCGGTCCTAGTACTGAGCCTTGTGGGACGCCATACTGAACTTGTGATCGATAAGACATCTCTTCATTTACTGCTACAAACTGAAAACGGTCAGATAAGTATGATTTAAACCATGCTAGTGCAATTCCGCTAATGCCAACATAGTTTTATAGTCTATTTAAAAGAATGTTGTGGTCGATAGTATCAAATGCAGCACTAAGATCAAGTAACACACTAAAGAGAGATACAACCACGATCGGATGATAGGAGCAAATCATTTGTGACTTTAATGAGAGCAGTCTCAGTACTATGGTACGGTCTAAATCCGGACTGAAAGTCCTCGCAGATATTATTTCTTTCTAAAAAGGAACACAGTTGTGAGGATACTGCTTTTTCTAGTATCTTTGACAGAAAAGGCAGATTCGAGATTGGCCTGTAATTGACTAATTCTGTAGGATCAAGTTGCGGTTTTTTAACAAGCGGTTTAACCATAGCCAACTTAAAGGTTTTTGGTACGTATCCTAATGACAAAGATGAATTAATGATATCTAGAAGAGGATCTATGACCTCTGGAAGCATCTCTTTCAGTAGCTTAGTGGGTATAGGGTCTAGCATACAAGTTGTCGATTTAGATGAATTAACAATTTTGCAAAATTCTTCCTCTCCTATAGCAACAAATGAATCAAAATGTTCCTCACGGAGACTACAATATACTCCCTGATGCGATACTGTAGTAGACGGTTGCATAGTTATAATTTTGTCCGTGATATTATCAATCTTATAAGTGAAGAAGTTCATAAAGTCATTACTGCTGTGTTTCTTATAAACTTCTGGGCTTGAAGCTTTCTTTTTCGTTAGTTTAGTCACTTGTTCAAATAAATACCTAGGATTATGTTTATTTTCTTCTAATAGGGTTGAAAAATAATTAGTTCTAGCATCTTTTAAGGCCTCTCTAAGCAATCGAGCTCTCCTTCCATGAAATCCGAAATACCTCTAGTTTTGTTTTCTTCCAGTTGCGCTCCATTTTTCTGGCTGCTCTCTTAAGGGTGTGCTCATTGTACCACGGCGTTGGACTATTTTCTTTAATCTTCTTTAAGCGCAGCGGAGCAACTGTGTCTAAAGTGCTGGAAAAGAGAGAGTTAAACGTTTCTGTTGCAATATCAAGTTCTTCTAAGCTATCCGGGATGCTGAGATTATGAAACTGATTTGGAAGATTATTGATAAAGCAATCTTTAGTGGCAGAAGTGATAGGTCTAACATATTTATAACACGGAATCGGCTTTGCAGCCTTGGCTAAATGTAATTTACACGAGACTAGATAATGATTGGAGATGTCGTCGCTCTGCTGCAGAATTTCAACGGCATCAACATCTATTCCATGTGATAATATTAGATCTAGAGTATGATTACAACAATGAGTAGGTCCTGACACGTGTTGTCTAACTCCAATAGAGTTTATAATGTCTTTAAATACCAATCCCAATGCATCTTTTTCATTATCTACATGTATATTAAAATCACCAACAATTAGGACTTTATCTGCAGCCAATACTAATTCTGATAGAAAGTCAGCAAATTCTTTGATAAAGTCTTTATGGTGCCCTGGTGGCCTGTATACAGTAGCCAGCAGAATTCTCAAACGTGATTTATTGTTTACACTATAAATTTTTACATTAAGCACCAACACTTCAAAAGACGTATATTTAAAACTAGATTTCTTAGTGGTTTTGAGAATATTACTATAAATTACAGCAACACCTCCCCCTTTGCCTTTCGGAATAGGCTCATGTTTATAACAATAATCTTGCGGAGTGGACTCATTTAAAGTAATGTAATCGTTTGGTTTTAGCCAGGTTTCTGTCAAACACAGCACATCTAGATTATAGTCTTTAATCTTATCATTAACTATGAGCGATTTTGAATTAAGGGATCGAATATTCAGCAACCCAAGCTTTATCGTTTGCTCATCTGTATTATATCTGTTTTTTATTTGTTGAACATCAATTAGATTTTTAACCTTAGAAAGGTTTGGCAGTTTTTTGGATTTCCAAATTCGGGGAACAGACACAGTCTCTATATGATGATATCTAGGTGAAAGAGTCTCTATGTGATGAGATTTATCTGACCTTGGTGACGTGAGGCCGCTAGCAGACGGTCGGTTTAGCCAGTTTGTCTGCTTCCTGACCTGAGCCCCAGATTGTCATGTTTTATCTCTAAGACTATGAGCCAAATTACTAGAGAGAAGAGCAGCACCATCCCAGGTGGGATGAATACCATCTCTTTTCAACAGGTCAGGCTTGCCCCAAAAACTTTTCCAATTGTCTATGAATTCTATATTATGTTGCGGACACCAATTAGACAACCAGCCATTGAGTGAACACAATCTACTAACTATCTCATCACTCCTTCGAACAGGAAGGGGGCCAGAGCAGATTACAGTGCCTGACATCGTACTTGCGAGTTCAAACACCTCTTTAATATTAATTTTGGTCATCTCCGACTGCCGAAGTCGAACATCATTAGTGCCGACGTGAATAACAATCTTAGAGAATTTACGATTAGCATTAGCCAGCACTTTTAAATTTGCTTTGATGTCAGGCGCTCTGGCTCCCGGCAAACATGTGACTATGGTGGCTGGTGTCTCTTTTTTCACGTTCCGTGTAATAGAATCGCCAATTACCAGGGCACAATCAACAGCATTCTCAGTGGGTGTTTCACTGAGAGGGGCAAATCGATTTGTTATGGTAACCGGAACAGAAGAGTGGTTTTTCAATCCGCGACTAGAGCGATTTCTCACCGACACCCATCTGCCCTCCTGCACAGGCAATAACTCAGCCGAACCGAATCATGTAAATGGTTCACTATGCTAGGCGCATCCAAAGTAGTATCTAAAGCTCGAGCACACTTACTATCCTCAATTAAAGTTTGGATGCGTGTCTCTAATTCTGAAATCTTCTCCGTCAGCCTGACTGTCTCCTTGCATTTATCACATATAAACCCTATGCCGACGGGGAAGGCTATGGTAAACATATGGCATGAGGTGCAGGTGACAATAACAGGACAAGACATTACTCACCGTGTTTGTTGACTGATTCTTACTCACCTGGGCTTTTTATGAACTCAGATGCACGGGCGCGCACGAGAAAAATAAATAAATAACTGAGCGCACGGGTGGCGCCTTAACAGGCTAGCGAGATACTAGCGTGTTGTGCTAACAATAACGGAAGCTAGCGATGTTAGGTTAATCTGTTAGGTAAACTGTAATTAGTAGTATAAACAACTAGAGATGATAGTAAATGATGGTTCAAAACAGAAAGAAATACGAGGCTTAGACGGAGCTAACAGCCTCGAGAAAACACACTCACACACACCACACACTCACACACTAGAAAAACTGTGTGTGTTAAACTGAACAGGTGTGTGTGTGTGTTAAACTGAAGAGGTGGTGTGTGGGGTGTGTGTGTTTAAACTGAACAGGTGTGTGTGTGTGTGTGTGTAAACGAACGTGTGTGTGTGTGTTAAACTGAACAGGTGTGTGTGTGTGTTTAAACTGAACAGTGTGTTGTGTGTGTGTTAAACTGAACAGTGTGTGGTGTGTGACGGTGTTTGTGTGTTAAACTGAACATGGTGTGTGTTAACGACAGTGGTGTGTGTGTTAAACTGAACAGGTGTGTGTGTGTGTGTTGTGTTAAACTGAACAGGTGTGTGCTGCTGTGTGTGTGTTAAACTGAACAGGTGTGTGGTGTGTTAAACTGAACAGGTGTGTGTGTGTGTTAAACTGAACAGGTGGTGTGTGTGTGTTGAACTGCAGGTGGTGTTAAACTGAACAGATGTGTGTGTTAAACTGAACAGTGTGTGTGTGTTGTTTAAACTGAACAGGTGTGTGTGTGTTAAACTGAACAGTGTGTGTGTGTTAACGACATGTGTTTAAACTGAACAGTGTGTGTGTACTGAACAGTGTGTGGTGTGTAAACTGACATGGTGTGAGTTAAACTGAACAGGTGGTTGTGTGTTAAACTGAACAGTGTGTGTGTGTTAAACTGAACAGGTGTGGTTGTGTGGTTGTGTGTGTTGTTGTGTGGTGGTGAACTGAACAGGTGTGTGTTAAACTAAAGGTGTGTGTGTTAAACTGAACAGTGTGTGTGTTAACTGACGTGTTGTGTGTAAACTGAACAGTGTGTGTTGTAAACTGAACAGGTGTGTGTGTGTTAAACTGAACAGGTGTTGTGTGTTAAACTAGTGTGTGTGTTAAACTGAACAGGTAGTGTGTGTAGTGTAAACTGAACAGTGTGTGTGTACTGAACATGTGTGTTAAACAACTGGTTGTGGTTTAAACTAACAGTGTGTGTGTGTGTTAAACTGAACAGGTGTGTGTGTGTTAAACTGAACGGTGTGTGTGTGTGTTGGTGTGTTAAACTGAACAGGTGTTGTGTGTGTGTGTGTAAACTGAACAGGTTGTGTGTGTGTTAAACTGAACAGTGTGTGTGTGTGTGTGTGTGTGTGTGTGTGTGTTAAACTGAACAGGTGTGTGTGTGTTAAACTGAACAGGTGTGTGTGTGTGTGTTAAACTGAACAGTGTGTGTGGTGTGTGTGTGTGTTAAACTGAACAGGTGTGTGTGTGTGTTAAACTGAACAGTGTGTGTGTGTGTTAAATGAAAGTGTTGTGTGTTGTGTGTGTGGTGTGTGTGTGTGTTGTTAAACTGAACAGGTGTGTGTGTTGTGTGTGTGTGTGTTAAACTGAACAGGTGTGTGTGTGTGTGTAAAAAGGTGTGTGTGTGTTTAAACTGAACAGTGTGTGTGTGTGTGTGTTAAACTGAACAGGTGTGTGTGTGTGTGAACTGAACAGGTGTGTGTGTGTGTGTGTGTGAGTGTGGTGTGTGTGTTAAACTGAACAGGTGTGTGTGTGTGTGTGTGTGTGTGTGTGTTAAACTGAACAGGTGTGTGTGTGTTTAAACTGAACAGGTGTGTGTGTTGGTGTGTGTGTTTGTGTAGTGTTGTGTGTGTTAAACTGAACAGGGTGTGTGTGTGTTGTGTGTGTGTGTAAACTGAACAGGTGTGTGTGTGTGGTTAAACTGAACAGGTGTGTGTGTGTTAAACTGAACGTGTGTGTGTGTGGTGTTAAACTGAACAGGTGTGTGTGTGTGTGTGTTGTGGTGTGTTGGTAAACTGAACAGGTGTGTGTGTGTGTTTAAACTGAACAGTGTGTGGTGTGTTAAACTGAACAGGTGTGTGTGTGGTGTTGGTGTGTGTGTAAACTGAACAGGTGTGTGTATGTGTGTGTGTGTTTAAACTGAACAGTGTGTGTGTGTGTGTTAAACTGAACAGTGTGTGTGTGTGGTGTGTGTGTTGTGTGTTAAACTGAACAGGTGTGTGTGTGTGTGTTAAACTGAACAGGTGTGTGTGTGTGTTAAACTGAACAGGTGTGTGTGTGTTTGTGGTGTGTGTGTGTTTAAACTGAACAGGTGAGTGTGTGTTAAGCTGAACAGGTGTGTGTGAATGTGTGTGGTGTGTTAACTGAACAGTGTGTGTGTGTGTGTGTGTGGTGTGTGTGTTAAACTGAACAGGTGTGTGTGTGTGTTAAGCTGAACAGGTGTGTGTGTGTTGTGTGTGTGTGTGTGTGTGTGTTAAACTGAACAGGTGTGTGTGTGTGTGTGTGTGTGTGTGTGTGTGTTGTGTGTGTGTGTGTGTGTGTGTGTGTGTGTGTGTTAAACTGAACAGGTGTGTGTGTGTGTTAAACTGAGGCCGATCAGGAACTGACGGTAATCTGCTGTTTTGTTTTGCAGTCTTTGTCACATGAGCTCTTTCTCTTATAAGCATCAATGTCACAATGTGCTGCTTTGCACATTTTTTTTGCTAATTTTAAATATTATTCTTTCAAATTTTAAGTTTGTCCATAAAATTCAAAGTAAAGACTGAACATGCTTTGCTTCCTTGATGTGTTCTACTTTCATCATGGGTAAAATATTAATTTGTGCAGTAACTCTGATCGTTTGTGATTTTGGGTCTGTTGTATCCACAGAGAGGCATCAGTCGCAGTCACTGCCGGAGGAGATCATAAAGCCAAAGTCTTCGTCCTGCAGAGACCGGACCGGTAGAGCGAGGGAACCCTGACCCTTGACCCCTGACCCGGACCCTGACCTCTATCCATAACCCGAACCGATAGAGCGAGGGTACCCTGACCCCTGACTTAACCCCTGACCTCTATCCATAACCCAAACCGGTAGAGCGAGGGTACCCTGACCCCTAACTTAACCCCTGACCCTATCCATAACCCAAACCGGTAGAGCGAGGGTACCTTGACCCCTGACACGGACCCTGACCTCTATCCATAACCCGAACCGGTAGAGTGAGGGTACCCTGACCCTTGACCCCTGACCCGGACCCTGACCTCTATCCATAACCCGAACCGGTAGAGTGAGGGTACCCTGACCCTTGACCCCTGACCCGGACCCTGACCTCTATCCATAACCCGAACCGGTAGAGCAAGGGTACCCTGACCCCTAACTTGACCCCTAACTTAACCCCTGATCCCTATCCATAACCCAAACC
The DNA here is from genome assembly GCA_036326025.1 of Chrosomus eos. Classification (NCBI taxonomy): domain Eukaryota; kingdom Metazoa; phylum Chordata; class Actinopteri; order Cypriniformes; family Leuciscidae; genus Chrosomus; species Chrosomus eos. Next base: position 61,371 of record JAZAVI010000669.1, on the reverse strand, counting down.
GGTAGAGCGAGGGTACCTTGACCCCTGACACGGACCCTGACCTCTATCCATAACCCGAACCGGTAGAGTGAGGGAACCCTGACCCCTAACTTGACCCCTATCTTAACCCCTGACCCCTATCTTAACCCCTGACCCCTATCTTAACCCCTGACCCAGACCGGTAGAGCGACGGACGTTCCTCCTGCGAGCGCTGGAACTGTAGATCTTCCTCACTGACACACCATCGCCTTTAAACAGAAACTTTATAGACTTTTACCAGAGCTCTAGTATTCTGTTTTTAATGTCATTCTTGTAATGACTGTGTAGTCCTGACGGACTGTTTGTTTATCTTTATATCTTTATAATTGGGATACCTAAAATATATATAGCCAAAAACTATTCTAGTCATTTCTGTGAGAACAAGTATTAATGCTATACCAGACAGTGACATTCTAGAGAAATGTGTGCTTCAGTGTTTATGGAGGATCATCATCTGCTCCAGCACGACTGAGCCTGTGGACGAAGATAGGGTTTATTGACTGTGGGAATAACTGGACAGGAACGCCACTGAACACCTTCCCTAACCCAAACATTGACTCCATCATCACACGACATCTGTGTCTAAATCTGATGCTCTTGTGTCTTGTTGAACATTTTGATTGTTCTTCCTCACTCAGTAAATCTGTTTCTGCACGGGGTCACAAACTGCTGAACACAATTAAAAACATCTCACTGTATGTTGTAGCATTAATATTAGTCCTCATAGAAATGACTGAAATAACCTAACCCATTAATTAGAACAGTTTAACCATGCAGTGTTGTATGAAATTCACTTTTGACAATCATTATGATAAAACTGCACATTTACTCATTGGCTCGGATTAAAGTTGCTGTTGTGTCTGTTTGCTTAAGGATCAGTTTTTCTCATTCTTCTCTCACCGCGCTGTGAATTATTAGCATTGACACAGGATCTGCCAGTTGACGGTCTTGGTAAAAGTTCATTGCAGATTGGGTTAGCCATACATTCTGCTGTGTTAAATTAATGTCATGTTGAAACAACTGGAGTGGTCAACCTCTTTCCTCCCTTTGTAATTAGTAACTTGCTGTGATTTAACATGCCAAGAAATGTGATGAGTGAATAAACACAAGTGATGTTAACCCAGCTGTGAGCTCGTGTCTGCCACTGAATCTCCTCCATGTCCCAGAACTCAGACTGGCGCTCTTTGCTCTTAACCATTCGCAAATTAGGCTCGTGTTCCAGTGTGCCTGAATGCCATAGTGTGTGACACATTGTGTGGTGTAAATGCTAAGTTAAGTTTTTTTAAGAGCTTTTATTATCATTGTTTAAAATAAATTGCCCTTTAAAATAAACCTCTAAATATCTGAAACAGGCCACACAATTTAACTGTGGTGATTCTAATTAGGTTATAAGTTGCGAATGTTTTACAAAATACACATTGTCTCTGTGTATTTTGTCTGTCAATGCCCTGAAAAATGTTCTCGTGACTGTGACATCGAGTTCCTGAACATAATGAATGATGGGATATGTTTATCCTCTAATAGCGCTCAGAAGCGTGTTAGCGAAAGTGTGTTAAGTGTTTATCAGACCTGGGACAGTCCAGTTGTGTTCACACACTCGCTCAAGTGTGCGACATCACGCGTGTGTGTAATGGGACAGGCCCTAGTTCCTGCTCTCTTATTTCATGCTTCTCTTTGTGCACTAACTAGGTAGTGATGGAAGTGGTGGTTTTAATACTTCCTGCTCAGCTACTGTTCGGACGCTCTTGCTTACTGCTCCGCGCTTTTCTCTCTTGCTTTTATTTTTTTATTGCTCTATCGTGTTTATATTTTCATATTTTATTTCCTTTTATCACCTAATTTTAACTTCAGCAAATCAGCACAGTGCTCAAACGCTTGATTACTAGAAAAAAGCGGAATACTTTTCTCCGACCAGCCTCCCACTGAAAGCTTACATTCCGGGGAAGAGAAAACACAACTGCCTACATTCATAAGGAGAGAAAATGCCTCTTCTGGAATCTACTTGCTGCACTAACTGCCAGAGACTTTTACAAAGGATTGCAGTTCTTGAAACAAAGTTACTTATGGGACCACCAAACCAGACGGAACACACAACAGAGCTTCATCATGGACGCCCTCAGCATACAGCCGGTGAGTCCCATGAATCTAGTGCTCCAATACAGGCCATACTTAGTGTAGAGAAACAAGCCGATCGACTTACAAATCGATGGCACAAACAGGGAGCGAGACCCAAAGGCACTCGAGACATCAGATTGTCACGAGCATCACACATTGCCGCAGTAGCATCCTCTACCCCAGATACGGCTCTGACAAGGATTGCAAACACTGGTCTCCTACCACCACCTATACATCTTGAGAACAGATTTGCAGTATTAATGAATGAGGAATCCCTGAATGTGATGAATGTGATCGAACACAGACTGAATCAGCCAGTAGCTAACACTGCTAACGGGCGCTCAAGGTCGAGCAGACAGCGGCACTCAGCTCAGAGCGCAGCCGAGCCCAGGACTCTGATAGTGGGTGACTCTATAATCAGAAACATTAGTAGCAGGGACACAACTACATGCTGCCTTCCACAAGCAACAACTTCTGATGTAAACAGGGAACTTCAGAACATTCTGATGAAACATAAGACTGCAAATCGACTCATTATTCATGTGGGGAAGAATGATATTCATAATGGGCAGTCAGAACTCCTTAAGAAGGATTTCAATGAACTTTTTGAAACACTTAAAAGACTGAAAGTTCAGACATTCATCAGCGGACCACTCCCAGCAAGAGGAACAAACAGGTTTTCACGGTTGCTTGGGCTTAACACATGGCTGCAAAAAACCTGCAATATAAAAGGAGTGAACTTCATTGACAACTTCAATCTTTTCTGGAGTCAGAGGCAACTGTTTCAACAGGATGGGCTCCACCCAAACAAACTTGGTTCAAGAGTGCTAAAGGACAATATCTTCTTCTCAATCCATCATCCTTCTGCAGTGTGTGCCAATCCACTCAACCTGAATGGCACACACACACCTGGACACAGTATTAATGACCACAGGACTTCACTTCTGCACCTGAATGGACATGCGGTTGACACATCACACAAGGACTATGATAACACCACTCAGCCACAACAACCTCTGCTCACAGACACAATCTCAGCTGAGCCCTGCCCACAGAGCTCACCACAGACAGACTGTGACATACTAGAACTGCTAGAAGATTCAGCACCCAAGGACGACTTTCTGGAAAACAGCCAGGAAATCCAGGACAGCATATTACAGCCTCCGATTACACCAGAGCAACAGCAAACACCAGACACGCTATCTCTCTCTCCAGCATCTCCACTTCTGTGCTTCTCAGAGAAAATGGAACAACTGGTGTATGCTGGAACCAGACTATCCCATTCTTTTGCTGCAAGCCCCCAGATGTCACCCAAAAAACGGCAGGCCCCACAACCACCAAAGCCTGCGGGCCCAGCTCGCCCTCCCCCTCCTCCTGTGAGAGCTCTTCGGCCTCTGCCACAGCGCCAGGGCCCACACCCTCCTCCAGTGGCTCGAGGTGAACCAAAAACAACTGATACCAGCTCTCAGTGATATGTGTCGGGTCCCCGCTATGATAACAGTAACTTTCTTAAATGTTACAAAACAAGCGGGAACCCAGTGTGCCTGAATCTTTCTCTATTGCTGTTCAATTACATGATAGAAGGTCTAAGGCCTTCAAAAGCCGTACAGCAAACCCATCTAATCTGGTGCCTATTACACGCCAAACTAAGATCGCTGTGGGGACAAAAAGTAAGACTGTTAAGTTAGCACTTTTAAACATCCGCTCACTTAAAAATAAATCATTTCTAGTCAACGACTTAATAACCACATACAATCTGGACTTTATGCTTCTAAATGAAACTTGGCTAGAAGACAGCTGCAGTGCAACAGTCCTCAATGAAACATCCCCTCCTAACTTTACTTTTATGAGTGTTTGCAGAGCGGGTAAGAGAGGCGGGGGCTTAGCTGCTCTTTTTAAAGATGTCTATCAATGTAAGCAAATATCATTTGGGAATTACCCGTCTTTTGAATATCTGGGTATTGTGTTAAAAGGTGCTCCACGTATTTTACTTATCATTGTTTACAGGCCTCCAAAATACTCTCCAGCCTTTGCTGAGGACTTTACAGAACTGTTATCAACAATTTCCTCAGAGTTTGACTGTTTTGCCATTGCTGGAGATTTTAACATTCACATAGATAATGCAGAAACCAATATGGCAAAAGAAATCAAAACTGTTTTAAAAACTTTTGATCTGACTCAGCATGTAAATGGACCCACACATAATCGTGGACACACTCTAGATCTACTTATCAGTAAGGGTCTAAACATCTCATCGATTGTTATTAAGGATGTAGCACTGTCTGATCATTTCTGTATTTTCTTTGATATTTTGATCTTTCCTGCCATTGAAGCTAGATCTGTGTCTGTCAAGAAGAGATGCTTAAATGAGAACACTAGTGTGCTATTTATGAAGGCTATATCTTTAAAACCAAGCATATCTGCTGACTCTGTTGATTTTCTCCTTGAATCTTTTAACTCAAAAATTAAAAGTATAATTGATCATATTGCTCCTGTGAAAGTCAGGAAGAATAGTGGTAGACAAAAAGCACCTTGGAGAAACTCAACAGCAGTGCAAAACATGAAAAGACAATGCAGAAGAGCAGAGCGCATGTGGCGGAAGACAAAACTTGTAGTCCATTATAACATCTACAAAGACAGCATCCATGCTTTTAATATGGAACTAGGCAAAGCTAGACAGACTTTCTTCTCAAATATTATAAACAGCAACTTAAACAACACACGCACTCTTTTTGCTACTGTAGAGAGACTGACAAACCCCCCAAGCCAGATTCCCAGTGAAATGCTCTCAGACAGCAAGTGCAGTGAGTTTGCCTCTTTCTTCTCTGAGAAAATCAATAATATTAGAAAGGTGATCAGCTCATCCTTGAGTTGCGCTGGGGTCAAACAGATCAGACCACTACCTGAGAAAGTAGTTACTATGTCTGTTTTCGAAGAAATTGATGGCAAAATTTTGGAAGAAACCGTACAGCACCTTAAAACATCAACCTGCGCCCTTGACGCACTTCCCACATCTTTTTTCAAAAGTGTGTTAAACAGCTTAGAAGCGGATCTACTAGAAGTGGTTAATGCCTCACTTCTCTCTGGGAGTTTTCCAAACTCCCTGAAAACTGCAGTTGTCAAGCCCCTCCTGAAAAAGAGCAATCTTGATAAGACCATATTAAGCAATTATAGACCGATCTCAAATCTACCTTTTATAGGCAAGATCATTGAAAAAGTTGTCTTCAATCAGCTGAACAAATTCTTAAGCCTGAATGGTTACTTTGACAATTTTCAATCTGGTTTCCGATCGCATCACAGCACAGAGACAGCACTCATAAAGATAATAAACGATATTCGCTTAAATACTGATACAGGCAAATTATCAGTGCTGGTACTACTCGACCTCAGTGCTGCATTTGACACTGTCGATCACAACATACTTCTTGACAGGCTGGAAAACTGGGTGGGGCTTTCTGGGATAGTCCTAAAATGGTTCAGGTCTTACTTAGAAGGGAGAGGTTATTATGTGAGTATAGGAGACCATAAGTCTGAGTGGACATCCATGACATGCGGAGTCCCCCAGGGCTCAATTCTTGCACCACTCCTATTCAACCTGTATATGCTCCCAATGAGCCAAATAATGAGAAAGAACCGAATCTCTTACCACAGCTATGCAGACGACACACAGCTCTACTTAGCCCTATCGCCTAACGATTACAGCCCCATTGACTCCCTGTGCCAATGCATTGATGAAGTAAATGGTTGGATGTGCCAAAACTTTCTTCAGTTAAACAAAGACAAAACTGAAGTCATTGCGTTTGGAAACAAAGATGAAGTTCTCAAGGTGAATGCATACCTTCACTCTAGGGGTCTAACAACTAAAAATCAAGTCAGGAATCTTGGTGTGTCTCTAGAGTCAGACCTTAGTTTCAGTAGTCATGTTAAAGCAATTACTAAATCAGCATACTATCATCTGAAAACTATTGCAAGAATTAGATGCTTTGTTTCCAGTCAAGACTTAGAGAAACTTGTGCATGCTTTCATCACCAGCAGGGTGGATTATTGTAATGGACTCCTCACTGGCCTTCCTAAAAAGACCATAAGACAGTTGCAGCTCATACAGAACGCTGCTGCTAGAATTCTGAGCAGAACCAGAAAATATGAACATATCACACCAGTCCTCAGGTCTTTACACTGGCTCCCAGTTACATTTAGGATTGATTTTAAAGTATTATTATTGGTATATAAATCATTCAATGGGCTAGGACCTCAATACATTGCAGATATGCTCACTGAATATAAACCCAACAGATCACTCAGGTCATTAGGATCACATCAGTTAGAAATACCAAGGGTTCACTCTAAGCAAGGAGAGTCTGCTTTTAGCTACTATGCCAGCCGCAGCTGGAACCAGCTTCCAGAAGAGATCAGATGTGCTCCTACAGTAGTCACATTCAAATCCAGACTCAAAACACATCTGTTTAGCTATGCTTTTACTGAATGAGCACTGTGCCACTGTTCGTCCGACTGTTTTTACTGTACTTTATTTAATTTTTTATTCTAAACTGTTTTAATTATTCTTATTTGTTTTGATTATTTTATTTTCTCCTATGTAAAGCACTTTGAATTACCATTGTGTATGAAATGTGCTATATAAATAAACTTGCCTTGCCTTGCCTTGCCTTGCCTTGCCTAATGAAAGTACTTGTGAAATAAGTGCATATGCTACAGGACACTAGACGTCTCATACTGTTGGTTGTTCCTTACATTGTATCAGCTCTTATAACTGCACGTGCACAGCTAATGTTCATGAAACCAATTTTGTCAGAACGGCTGTTAGATTTCTTATTGTGTCTCAAAAAAGTATCATGCACATGTTGAACATGTATGGTTTAAAACAGCAGCACAAAATGATATCTGGTATTTGATGTCATCAGTCGTGAGTCAGCCAAACTATGTTAGACACTGTATTCATCTCAGACTGTCTGTATCTTCTTCTGTCTTCTTCTTCTTCTGTCCAGAGTTTTACGAGTCACGTTCCCGCTGGACTTGTCCTGTTCTCTTTCCCCGCTTGACAAGCGGCTGTTTCCCTCCAGCTGTCGAGGATCTCACTGCGCAGAGTCGGACCGGGAATGGACAGCGCTATTGCCTTTTACAGTTTACTAACCCTGCCTGCAAACCTTTCTTACATTGTGTTTAACGACCTGACTTGACAATATGGTGATGAGGACCTAAGAATTCTGCTCTTCACTTCAAGCCAAGTGACAAAAGGTACATTTTCTGTATGACTTTTCGTTTGGTCTATAAATAACTTTTCAGGAAACTCTGCATTCATAAAGAAATGTTGCATTTATTGTCTGGAGTTCCTCGTTCCCGACTGATATAAACCTTGGACACGGAACATTTTCAAGCAAAAGGTATTTTAGCATCTGTTTTTATTTGTAATGTTTATGTAGGCATTCAAACATACATTTTAAAATACATTTAAAATACATTTTATTGACTAAAAGGTGTGTTATTTATCAGAGCTGAATGTGTTTTCTTAAGATGCTGAAAATGCACAATAATTGCAAGTATATTCCAAATGGAACTGAATACACTCTTTGCTTAAGAATATAATAATATCAGAGAATAGCTATTAACTTGGTAGATCATACTTATCTAGTATTGAACTTGTAGCCCTTTTGCATTCGCTGCTCAAACTTTTTTGAACACGTGCAAATAAGCTAAAGAGGAATTATCACGATCAGAAGATCTGCTGTGCTGCTTACTATATTGGAGGTATTAAACAGTGTAAAAAGAGCTGTCACAGGCTGTGTTAGTGTCCCAGGACACCATGAATGAAGTGTTCCTTTGTTTCTGAAAGGTATTTGAGGGCCGGTGCGAGCCAGGGCTAACAGCGTGCCGGCGGGGCCTGGAGGCACGCACTAGCAGCTTTTCAGCCCGACAGTGGAAACAAGGCTAATGTGGCAATAACAACACCTGTCATATAATTTCTCGGAGAAAAAAACAGATTTGTTTTCTTATGTTGACAGAATTTAAGTAGTAATATGGAATAATGTCTCTTTGTTCAACAATATGTATTGATTTGTTAATCAATGTTAAATCAATGATGTATTACTCTCCTCTTCACACAGTTTTAACTTGTCTTACTATGGACGTTTGGCGTGTAAAGTTGTGGTAATGGCTACGGTGACTCGAAACACCTCTGATAGCAATGTGGAGGCCCAGCTAATCTACGCTCTCACGCTGCCCGTGTCCTGCGCTATAATCCTAATCAACCTGCTCATAATCCTGGCCATCACCTGCAGCCGTCAGCTTCACAACTCGCAGAACTACTTCTTCGTGAGCCTGCTGGTGGCCGACCTGTGCACCGGTGTTGCTCTTCCCTTCATTCCCTGGATGGGCCTGAACCGCCCGCTCAGCTTCTCCTGCTGTCTGCTGGTGCACATTTTCCCCAACTTTCTGTTCCTGGCCTTCCTCTCTAACCTAGTACTGGTGCACTACGAGCGTTATCGGAGTATCGTGAGTCCCCTACGGCGAGGACAACTCTGGCTGCATCGGCGATTCGCTCTCGCTCTGCTAGCCGCGTGGATGCTGCCGCTACTGTTCGCTCTGTTGCCTGCCTTCGGCTGGAACAACAAGGCTATTCATGACCGGAACGGTTGTTGTCCAGAAACCAATAGCACGGCACATTCTCACTGCGTGGCGTTGTCTGGAGAGCGTTGCTGTACTTACCGTAGTGTCTTTACTAATGCTTTCATCTATTTGGAGGTGTATGGCCTACTGGCACCCGCTATCCTCTCCATTGCTGCGATGACGTGCCGTGTGCTGTGCATCACCCGAGAACAGCTGAGGGACATCCAGCGTCTGCAACGGGCCGTGGCAAATAAGGGATACAGACGGAGACTGGAGATGCGTTACGCTTGTTGTGTGGCAGCTGTTTCCTTCGCCTTCTTGGCCTGTTGGGTGCCCTACATTGTTTACACTCATATAGGCATGGAGTTTTTGCTTCGTCGGGGAGGAAAGAGCGATCGTACGGGCCACATTGTGCTGTCCTGTGTCGGGGTCGGGGGCATTGCTGTTGTGCCCCTGCTTCTGGGACTTGCCAACAGGGAGTACACAGATCCGGTCAAGAAACTGTTTCGCAAACTGCGGAACCGCTGCGGAAATACAAGTGTTCAAATGGACACTAGCCTTCGATTCTGTCGCAGCTGATGTGATTGACTTTCAATTGAAGTTTATATTTATAATGTTCATAAGATAAACTGTGATTTTGGTTTCATTCTCAAAATAAATTGGGTTGGAAACATAAAATGGTTTGGGCAATATAAACAGAGGACAAAATCAGCTGTTTTGGAACAAATGATTAAATTTGGGAGACAATAACTTTATTTATCATGCAATTTCAACTTTATAACTTTGTAGAACTTCTACATTCAAAAACAGCTATATCAGACACTGCATGAAAGGGAATATTCGAAAAACTATGATAGGGGCACTTTAAACAAAACCAACAATAATGTTTATGAATGGATTGATGCGCCGTTTACACGAAGGGAAGACGCAGATATTTCCCTGCGGTTTGGCCTCTCATTTACACGAAAACCCTGTTTTTATCACAGAAAATGATTATTTCTAAAAACTCTGGCCAAAGTGGGGATTTCTGATAATGCCAGTTATGTGTTGGCGTGTCAACTGGGAGAAACAGGGTTTTTGGTTCTCAAACGTCACATTATGCGCTAGAAATGCTTAACGCCATGTGAGCGCCCAGTTTGGCATAGTTATGATGGCGCTCGACGGCGCATTTATGCGGGTTGATTTAAATTACAACTTTTTTGGGGGGGGGGGGGGGGGGGGGGAATATTCGTTTCTCTAAATACCCGGCTATGTGTAAATGTGGCCTGAACCTGCTTTATTGAGGCTCTCAGCAGTTCAGACCTGTGCAGTAGGTTAGGAGGTAATTTGAATACAATATAAATTTACTGCTATTTTTGGAATTGTTCCCAGTGTTTTGGAACAGGTTTTCTCTCATAGACAGATGCCCTAACATTCTACGTTAGATTTTCCTGATGCCAGGAAGAATTCATTGGTTCTCGTGTAATGACCAGCAGAGCAGCCGGCTCCTCCATGCTTTGTAGAGTGATGATGTTCTGGTGTTGGTATGTAATACTTTTCTTTTCCCCAAAACATTTACCAAAAACAACTGTCTCATCCAATTCTAGAACATTGTTCCATTTTTCCAGCTTTGGAACAAGTTACTTCAAAGTGTTCTTGAGGCAACAGTGAGCTTCATTGGATGAAAGTAATTTCCTGTCATCCTCTCAACTCTTTTGTTGTGATTTCCCTAGAAAGTTTGAGATGACAAACCTGGACCTGTAGTTAGATAATCAGGCCGGTGAGGTTTGAGATTGCTGGCATTATACAGCACAAATTAACAACCAGAGGCTCAGTTGCCAAAAATGGTAAAAGTACTAGAACAAGAAAAAGTACTTGAGTAATAAAATAATTACATGAGGAAGATTGTAGTCAATGCAAAGACGGGAAAAATGCAAATGGATAATTTATTCAGATCTAATAAAGCTTCAGCTCGAGCAGTGATGAATTACGTAAGTTCAAAACATATTCAAGAGGAACATCTCATCCTGTCAATCATAACTCATGTACTTTCAAGTGGCTGTTATAAGTTTTATGGCTATAAAAGTCACTGTTACTGTCTTAACTCTGAATAAAGAATAACATTTTAAATAAATCCAGTAATGTAAAGTAGTAGGCGGAGTGTAACAAACGAAAAGTACGTTGTCATTAAATTGAGTGTTAAAAAATAATACATATATGAATGCAAATCAAGTCACCATTATTTATATAGTGCTTTTTACATTACAGATTGTTTTAAAGCAGCTTTACAGTGATAACAGAAATATAATGCAACAAAGATTGTTTCTGCTGTACTGCAGATCTAGAAGAAAATAGTGACATAGTCCAGCTTAAGTAAGTTCAGTGATGGGTCATTTCTGTTGTAAAAAAAATATATTAATTTAGTTCATTTATATATATATATATATATATATATATATATATATATATATATATATATATATATATATATATATATATATATATATATATATATATATATATATATATATATATATATATATATATATATATATATATCCGCTCTGGGTCCTCGTCTAGCTCAGTTCAGTTTTCATATAATGGTGTCAATGCAGGCAGAACAATAATATTGTTGAATATTAGGCCAGTGGTAAGGAACCGAAAGTCAAAGTGACAGAATGGAGAAAACGCCGGTATGGAGACAGGTTTGTTGAGGATCAGTGTCGATTGCTGTCGTGTCGATGAGGCCTTCGATGAGAGTCTAGTTGACACAATCTCTGCTGACACTTCAGGGATGTGTTGTGGTCCTGTCAAGGCACGGGTCCACCATCTGATCTGGATACGGCCCGGGTCCGGCTGACTACATCATGTGTTGTGGTCCTGTCAAGGCACGGGTCCACCATCTGATCTGGATACGGCCCGGGTCCGGCTGACTACATCATGTGTTGTGGTCGTGTCTAGGCACAGGTCCACCATCTGATCTGGATACGGCCCGGGTCCGGCTGACTACATCATTTGTTGTGGTCATGTCTAGGCACAGGTCCACCATCTGATCTGGATCCGGCCCGGGTCCGGCTGACTACATCATGCGATGTGATCGTGTCTAGGCACAGGTCCACCATCTGATCTGGATTCGGCCTGGATCCGGCTGACTACATCATGTGTTGTGGTCCTGTCAAGGCACGGGTCCACCATCTGATCTGGATACGGCCCGGGTCCGGCTGACTACATCATGAGTTGTGGTCGTGTCTAGTGTCAGGTCCACCATCTGATCTGGATACGGCCCGGGTCCGGCTGACTACATCATGCGTTGTGATTGTGTCTAAGCTCAGGTCCACCATCTGATCTGGATACGACCCGGGTCCGGCTGACTACATCATGTGTTGTGGTCATGTTTAGGTACAGGTCCACCATCTGATCTGGATATGGCCCGGATCCGGCTGACTACATCATGTGTTGTGGTCATGTTTAGGCTCAGGTCCTCCATCTGATCTGGATACAGCCCGGGTCCGGCTGACTACATCATGTGTTGTGATTGTGTCTAAGCTCAGGTCCTCCATCTGATCTGGATACGACCCGGGTCCAGCTGACTACATCATGCGTTGTGGTCATGTCTAGGTGCACTAAGAGACTAACATTAGCGTAGATGCCATTCTTCTGATGAGGTACGAGTACATCGGGTGTTATAGGAAGTGTTACCAGTTCCGGCTGACCTAGTTTATGCAGTCTAACAATCATTTAACTGATTTGAATAATAGAAATTTGGTAATGTTCTATGTGAATGCCAGGTTAAAGAGATGTGTTTTTATTCTAGATTTAAACTGACAGTGTGAGTCTGCTTCTCGAACAATGCAAAGTGTAGGTGCTAAATATCAACTGACTAGAATTTTGAAATTGCAATAAAACTGAAGGACTATAATGTGTTTAGGTCTCGCTCAAGTACTGGGGAGCTAAACCATTTAGTGCTTTGTAAGTAATTAGCAAGAATTTCAAATTTATGTTGACAGAACCTAAAATGGTCATATTTCCTGGTTCTGGTAAGAACTCTAGCTACTGCGTTTTGGGTCAGCTGTAGTTTGTTTATTATGCGTGCAGGGCAACCACCCAGTAGAGCATTACAATAATCTAGCCTTGAGGTCATGAATGCATGAACTAACTGCTCCACATTTGCCATTGAGAGCATATGTCGTAATTTAGATATATTTTTAAGATGGAAGAATGTGGTTTTACAGATGCTACAAACGTGGCTTTCAAACGAAACATTGGTATCAAAGAGCACACCCAGGGGCCTGTACCATGAAGCCGGTTTAGGTGGCTAGCCAGCTATGTTTCAGCTTAGTTTCCGCCAACCCTGGGTTTTAGGTACTATGAAAGTAGCTCGGCTTTAATCGGTGTTCGTTGCTATGGTATCTAACGCTGCACGGCTAACCTGCTCCGGGGCAGGTTAAGTTCTGGATTCGAGATCTCAGACTGAAGTTTGACCAATCAGCTGTGAGCAAAGAAACATATAGGTGACGTAACTAATTCCCAGTGTTGGTTGCAATTGCTTTACATTTTCTTTCAAATCCTGTGGGCATCTCAGCGCAAACTGTTAGACGAGCACATCGTAGAGAAAGAGTTTTAGCCGGACAAAATCCCCTTGCCTTTCCTGATAGTTACTTGTATCAAAGATACAGATTTTCTGCGGAAGGAATATCTTATCTTTGCGAACTTCTTGAGCCGCACATAAATAATTTAACACGTCGAATTCATGCACTTACTGTACCATAAATGGTATTGCGTTGCGTTTTTTTTTGCAAGTGCTTGCATACTTGCACGCAATCGCAACACGCAAACATACTTGCGGTGATGCACAGAATCTAAGAGAAAACACGGTTTGTCGAACCATTCGCAAGGTGGTCCTCGCTCTGCAGGAGTACATTAATAGTTTAATAGTGTTCATTTATTGACCATGTCCATAAGAGGGTTTTTATAAAATTGCCGGTAATATTGATAGGGTGACATCACGTTTTTTTTTTCTTTCAAAAAGCAAATTTCACAAATGTACTATACAATACAGTACATGTTAAGCATTATTTTAATTTTTTTTTATTCGGTTAATTTTATGATAGGATTCCCTATAGAGTCATTGGAGCAATAGCCTGCACACATGTTGCAATCTCCACTTCTCTAGGAGAACATGAGGCAGATTATGTTAATAGAAAGTCCTTTCACAGCCTTAATGTTCAGGTAGAGATTATGTGAACATGTGAAATTATTATTTTCTGTGAGATGAATCTTTAAATTAATAGTAAAATTAACAGATAACAATCTACTTTCCGTGAGTATGTTTTGTCAGCGCTTTGAGGAAAGCTAGTTAAATTTGGTACAGTACAAAACACTGTTAATTTGAATTGGGACAGCAAAACCTACACAATAACCCCCTATCATGACCCTCATTTTTCAGTAAAACCATAGTAAAAGTTAGAGATGATCTTTGGCATCCTTAAGGCACGTTTCAACGGTCTTCGGCGCTTAAGAGTCACCAGAGTGCACAATATAGCCACCATAGAAAAGAGCCAGAACCACCACAGAAAGCTTCTCCACGATGAAACTGACCCAAACACACGACCACTCAGCTGGTGCAAATGTAGTTGCAATCACCATACAATATTACACTTAATAAAAGCACATTGAAACTGCAGATAGGTCTCAAACTGTTTTATTGGTTTTGTGGGATGGGGGGAGAAAGAAAGCAATAGGTTGCATTAATAAATATTCATGCTAAAGTGTTACTTGGTTAAATAAGTTCACATACTGAGATCAGTTTAATCTAGCTGTTGCATTTTTTTTTAAATGTGGAGCCTCCTCAGCTCGCAGTCAGGCTCCTTTAGTGTACAGTCTAGCTCTATAGGCTCCTTTAGTGTACAGTCTAGCTCTATAGGCTCCTTTAGTGTACAGTCTAGCTCTATAGGCTCCTTTAGTGTGCAGACTAGCTCTATAGGCTCCTTTAGTGTGCAGTCTAGCTCTATAGGCCCCTTCTGTAGAGGGCCCTGACTGAGTCTGTTTCCACCTGAAACATAATTCCACCACAAACATGATCATTACAAGTTTTTGGGAGGCTAATCAACTCACAAAAAGTTCCTTGACAAACACCTGTAATATATGTCAAGGGTTTTGAATCCTTACCTTGTTCACATTTCTTTTGAAGCCTGTTGAGGTAGAGGCTTCAGTTTCTGGGTCAGGTTGTGAAAAGTCCTACAATAAAAGAGATGTGTAACTTGGGCCAGTTCCTGTTTTATGCCACACATTCAAATGTTTGCCTTAATAAAAAGCCCAGTGCATTCACCTCAGCAACTGTCCCAGAACACAGATAGAGTGTCTTCATCATTTCCTCCTCCCTGATAAATAAAAGTAGGCCAATATGTTTCTCGTATTCTGTCTGCTGCATACTGACCTCTCATTTCCCTGTACTGCAGAACATACAGTCAGCCATATTTAAAACTTAATATAGTAATGTATCGCACACGTACCCAGTGTTACTTAGAGGAGCCAGCACCAGGGTCAGATTGTACAGCACCTGTAATCATCCATAATCGGCCGTCCTTTATTCCTATCAGAGCCAACTCAGTGTATTCTGGAGGAGTGGCCCTCCACTGGTTTTCTGAATTTCACTCTTTTTTCAGTTTGCCTCAAACAAGTGTTAATAAAATAATAATAAAAAGGTTGTGTGTAAATACTTACTAGGCTACTTTGAATTATAATTTTATATTTTGTCTTTATCAGCTGCCAAGAACGTTTGGAGTTGCATCTAAAAATCAATGAATATTAATCTTTAGTAGTATATACATGCACATTTTTTTATATATTATAAAAATATAGGCTATATTTCACACACACATACATGCATAGCCTATACATCATTTTACATGAATAAAGAACGTATTTATTTAGCTTACACATTAACACAATCAGCAATCTTTCTCCAACAGTCTTCTCTTGCTTTGGCAGCAGAGACCGTATTGTTTCGAGCTTGTAATACATATTTAAATTCATCGTAATTCTGAATGATTATCTCTTGCTCCTCTGCGTAAAGAAAATATCGCTCTCACTCTATCCATATCGAACGCGATTGGTTGTTTGGTGCCAACGTCACTTTGGTATGTGCACGCGCTCGTGGAGTAATCATAGCTTTAGATCAAAGCCTGAGTTGACAGAGAAAGTTGATGAGCTGCGTCATGGTACCAATAAAGCCTGATTGCATCGGCTTGGTTTTGTCAACTCAAAACTAATCCTGTAACTCCGAGTTTGTTCAGCTACCTTCATGGTACAGGCCCCAGGTTCCTAACTGACTACGAAGATTTGACAGAGCAGCCATCAAGTGTTAAACAGTATTCTAGGTTACTACGTGCTGAGGTTTTTATTAAAAACTCTGTTTTTAAAAAATTAAGTAGTAGAAAATAACTAGTCATCCAATTTTTTTAAATCAGCTACAGTATGCATTCCGTACATTTTGTGAATTTGTTCGTTGGGGTGTGAAGAAATATAGAGCTGAGTATCATCAGCATAACAGTGAAAACGAATGCCATGCTTCCTAATGATATCTCCCAAGCCTGAACCCCCTTTTCCAAGAAAGCAACTCAAAGGCACAATATGTAATTTTCGCCACTAGAGGTCACTTATTCAAGGACGAGAGAGGACCAGGCCTGGACATTTATGTTATGTTTTGTTTATGTGTTACAATTGTGTTTGATATCGTAAATTAACATTATTTTATTTCATTCTAAGGAAATAGCTGTATGTGCTGAATCACTACTCATACAGGCACTTTATCTGACGAATTAAAATTGTGGGGTAAGGTAGTGCTTAGTTTTACTTGGTTAAAACAATTATATTTAAAATACATTTGAATTTGTTAAAAGTTATGTTTGAACTGCATTTGCTCGGGGCAGGTATGAGACAATTGTTGCACACTATAGTAAGCTAGATCGATATTAGAATATCATATTAATAAAAGTTGCTAAATGGCATGCAATTCATTTAATAAATATTATATGATGAGAAAATGCTGTATTACTGTTACTGTGGCTATGTTAGCCACTTGACAAAATAACTGTCACGTTATAGAGAGAAGCAGACAGGTGAGGAGTAATGTAAACAGTGTTTATTGAACAGAGGCACGGATGTGAGATGCAGTGATGATCCGTGAGTAGATATGCGCAGAATCAGAACTGGATGTGGAACTCGATGGTTAACTTGATATCTCTGTTATAGATGCGGGCTGGATACAAGAGAGAATGAAGGGCACCATCTGTCACTTTGAGTGATTTATGGCCCTTGATTGACCACGCCCCTTTTTCCCACGCTAAGCCCCGCCCCTTTTTCCCACGCTAAGCCCCGCCCCTTTTTCCCACGCTTAGCTCCGCCCCCTTTTCCCACGCTTAGTCCCGTCCCCCTCCCACCCACTTCCGGAGAGATCATGTGACCGTGGGAATTCCCACGGTACGGAAACCCTCCCATTCGAACCGGTTCCGGAACCCCACCCATTCGAACCGGTTCCGGTCTGGGCACGTGTTGTACACCTGTTACGAGCACCTGTCTTGATCAATGTAAAAAATGTTCAAAATTATTTCTTAAAGTTATCAAAGTGTTTTAGTTCTTAAAACATCTAACATCGATTGTATTAAAACTATTTCTATCATACATTTACAACTATTTTCTATCATACATTTCACCTGTTACGTGTATCTGACTTGATCAATGTAAAAAATGTTCAAAATGATGGAAAAACATTCAAAACAATACATTTTCAATCCTTTTAAGAAGGATGTCAGAAAACAGAGATAGGTTTAGTGTTTTTTATATTAACATGTAGTGATTTAAAACCATTAAATCCATTTATATCATTAAAACATAGTAATGTTCCATTTTACATAAAACATTTGTTTTAATAAAAGTGTTTTCAATCACAATAATAACTAAAACAGCGTGTATTAAAATTATATCAAGTAAATAGTTATGTTTTCTTAAAACATCTAACATCGCTTGTATTAAAATTACATCAAACAAATAGATCTAATATGTCTTCAGTGTTCACACACACTTGTAAGTTGTTTAAACTGCATTTCTTAAAGTTATCAAAGTGTTTTAGCTCTTAAAACATCTAACATCGGTTGTATTAAAACTATTTCTATCAAACATTTACAACTATTTTCTATCATACATTTAAAAAAGTTGTGTTTTTTCACAATAACACAGTGTTTAAAACTATTAAAATAACTTATATCATTAAGATACTATTGTCTTTAGTGTTCATACACGGCGCTAATATTAAAATTATATCAAGTAAATAGTTGTTTTCTTAAAACGTCTAAAACCACGTGTATTAAAATTATATTATGCAAATACATCTAAAACAATAGTTCTATTTTTATCACGCATTTAAAAAAGGTGTACTTTTCACATAACACTCAGTGATTAAAAACCATTAAGTCATTTTTATATCATTAAAACACAGTGTAGACCTTTACCTTTACACATTATTTAGTAAAATGTTCCATTTTACATAAACCATATGTTTTAAAAAAGTGTTTGCAATCACAATAATAACTAAAACAGCGGGTGTTTAAATTATATCATGTAAATAGTTTTTTACTTAAAACATCTAAAGACGGTTGTATTAAAATTACATCAAACAATAGTTCTATCTACATTTAAAGAAGGTGTGTTTTTCACAATAACGCACGGTGCTTAAAACTATTAAAACAATTTATATCATTAAGATACTATTGTCTTTAGTGTTCATACACATGAAAAAAGTTTAAAAGTGTTTTCTTAAAGTTATCAAAATGCGTTAGCATTAAAAAACATCTAAAACCGTCTGTATTAAAATTTTCTATCATACATTTAAAAAAAGTTGTGTTTTTCACAATAACACACAGTGCTTAAAACTATTAAAACAACTTATATCATTAAGATACTATTGTCTTTAGTGTTCATACACTGTGCTAATATTAAAATTATATCAAGTAAATAGTTGTTTTCTTAAAACGTCTAAAACCATGTGTATTAAAATTATATTATGCAAATACATCTAATTACTATATTTGAAGTTGCACTTTCCACAATTACACATCGTTTAAAAATATTAAAATGTTGTATAAAGTTAAAATACACATATCTTTAGTGTTTCATACACTTGTAAAATGTTAAAACATTAATGAAAAAGTTTAAATTGTATTTTCTTAACGTTATCGAAATTTTCTAGCATTAAAACATCTAAAACAGTGTGTAATGCAATTTTATATCAAACAATAGATCTATTTTCTATCATACGTTTTCTAAAAATTAAAACATCAAACAATATTAAAGCATATTAAAACTTTATGTTAAAAATCACAGTATCAAAAACACATGCATATTAAAAAACTGACTTACGTTTTTTTACATCCACGCTTTGTTGTTGAAAGAAGAACAAAAGTAATCCTGTTTAAAGATTTAATCCACCAGCAAAGATACAACCAGCACCAGCGGGATTGTCCAAAGGTATTAATCCATCTCCAAAGGTATATCAAACTCCAAAACTTTAGAGATTTTAATTCCAAAAGCTGTGTAAATGTAATTCCCCAGGAGCTCCGCGAAACACGTCTACACTCTTACATCCCAAAAGTTAGACTGACATCCGTGAGGTCTACAAAGCAGCCTGACATAGACTCCACCCCTAGACCCTCCCACAACAGGTGCTGAGGCGAGTTCCCACGCGCACACACGCTCTCTTCCCACGCGCACACACGCACACACATACGTCACACAAGCACTCCCACATAATGAAAGAAGAGACGCCCCGTGCTCCGTTTGAAAAGCCGCAAACTCGACGTAGGCCTACATTCTCTTGGAATTTAGGCTACGCTACTACAGAGTCAGACCCAAAGACTCGCGGGAGATGCCTTTATGAAGCTATGATGGATTTAACTTTAGCTCCGCGAAAATTACAAGGATCATGATTCACAAAATGAACCGGCGGAACATGCGGAATATATTTTTCACTTGTCTGGAGGACGTGCGTGTAGGCGTACATGTGATTTTGACATGGATTTACGTGATGGCAGATTGATCAATGTGGATATAACGATAGAAGGTTTACATGGAATACAACAGAGCACCTTCGATTTGGTTTTCACAGAGCGAGATATTGGATTTTATTTTTTACCACATTATGGATTGGTATGAAAAGACTGAGGAGACGGATTAACAAATGAGGAATATACAGACTGCTCGTGGACCACGTTAATAAATACCCCCGTATTAGGTTATAAGGTATATGTATAAATGTAATTAATGTAATAAATAATAAATATAACCTACTTCCTTTGCATATCCTTTGCATCCATCCTTTTTTGTTGGACATCCTGTATCCATTTAAATACACTGAAGCAGAGAAGTTAAATGTGAACCGGAGTTTTTACACGGTCCTTCGAACAGGATAAACATGACATGCACGACATAACACTGTACATATAACACGGGTAGATCACGTAACGATCAACGTGCAAACATAATTAACATTGTAAACATTAGATGGAATGCCTCATTATCTAAATTCTCTCTTATGAACGTATTATACAATAAAATATGCACATGTGTTTACAATTAGTTGCACGCACACACATATTCCTATAACAGATTTGAACTATTATTTACATTGAACAAGCGAAGTTCGCACTCACACACAAACACACTCCTACAATGTATTGTCTGTGGTAAGATCAGGGACTTGTTTTTAATTAAAGAAAGTTTCGTTTTTCACATATATTTGAAAAGTTCACCAACACATTTAAAAGTTTTAAAAAAGTTGTATAAAGTTATGGTTGGTATTCGTACATTTTACTACATTATCAGAACATGTTAGAGAAAGTTGTTACTTCTTTTTAATTCTGTATTTTTACAGACCTAAAACCATGATGCTTCAAAGTATGGAATATAAGTTTTTGAACATTTATAAGATTTTGAACATTTTAAATTTGTGTATTGCAAAAGCAGAAGTCTATTTTTTATTCTGTATTTTTACAGACCTAAAACCATGATTAGAAGTAGTCAAAGACAAACGATTTTGAACATTTATAAATTTGTGTGTTGCAAAAGCAGAAGTCTATTTTCCTTTGAAAAACAAACCTTGAAACAACTATGCTTTCTTAGAATGTCATCAGCCGTAGAAATGTCTTGCGTACGTCTCTCTCACAGCTATCGCCGGAATTCCCCTCATCACCTAATGTACACCTAAAGAAAACATTTACAAGGATCGTGAAACATGTCTTAAATTGAAATCTATAAGTGACCCTCAAATTCTGTGCATGCAACAAAACACATCGCAGCCGTGTACGATGATTTATCATAAAATTACTTCTGTCACATTGTTTGAAGAAAAAAACTTTAATCAGCTGGTGCTTAATAACTATTGAAGTTATTAAACAATGAATTCGGTAATGATGTGTTTTATGTGTTATATCTTGTTTTAATTTTAACTAAATACATTTGAATGCTCTAAAGGTTTATACCTGAAGTTTAACATATTAATACATGGTAAAAGTTTTTCTTTTACTTCCTATCTACTTTCTAAATGCTTGTTACAACTCTTATTGCGAACAATCCACCCATGCATATGTTTTGATCTTGTAATGTTTAATCAAAATGTTGTAATTGGAGTGAAAATCACTAAGTCACTAAACAATAGTTACACCCTCTGTTTACGACGTCATGACGGATACGCCCCCTCCATCATCTTGCTCAGATAGCAGATGACACCGTTCACGGCTTGTTTCTCGGATTGTACAAGTTTGACATGATGTACCTGTACCATATTATTGTAATGCAAACACATTTGAAAATACAAACTCTTATACGCCTTTAAGTACTATAAGTGTTATGTGAAAAGTAAGACTTTTTAAAATGTAAATAGACCTATTGTTTGATGTAATTTTAAAACAAACGGTTTTAGATGTTTTAAGAAAACATAACTATTGACTTGATATAATTTGAATACACGCTGTTTTAATATTAACACATTTTTATAACTTTAAGAAAACACAATTTTAACTTTCTCATTGATGTTTTAAGTGTAATAACGCTAAAGATATGTGTATTTTAACTTTATACATCTTTAAACACTAGGTAATTGTGAAAAAAGTACATCTTCAAATATAGTAATTAGCTATATTTGTATGATATCATTTTAAAAACATATTGTTTTAGATGTTTTTAATGCTAAAACATTTTGATAAATTTAAGAAAACACAATTTAAAACTTATTTATTTAATTATTTAATTATTTTTTAATTTCATTAATTGTTTATTTTTATGTCTAAACGTTTTTAACATTTTACAAGTGTATGGTGACCGCCAAAAACACACTTTTATACAGTACATAGTTTTAAACATGATTTTTAACACAATGTAGTTTTAATATCTACATAGTTTAATATGTTTTAATTTAAAAAATGTGTAATAACACTAAATATACTAAAACTACTACTTTTGTTCAAATATATGTTGGAAAATAGATCTATTGCTTAATATAAAATTTGAATACAACCTGTTTTAGATGCTTTATTAAGAAAACATAACTAATCTTTGTAACTGTGATATACACTTTAATATATGTAAATTTAATCTAAATTAAGCTTTGGTACCGAAATTGGTACAGAGAACCGTGAATTTTTACTGGTATTGGTACCGAATACTGAAATTTTGGTACCGTGACAACACTAATGTAAATTACAGTCACAATGCATCAGAAGTAACTGTAAGTCCAGCATGTCACCAGAGAGATATTATGGTGAGAGATATTTAGGTATGATAGTATGGTTTAGATTATTTATTTTGACATCTAAATATAAGCAATGTACCTATTGTATATAGGCCTAACCCCGCACGTCAGCTTTAAAACAGTAATCTACATTCTGAATAAACCATTGTTACGTCTGTAACATACATATTCTTTGAGGTTGGGGAACACTGTTTCCAATCACAGTTAAACAAAAACAAATAAACATACAGCAAGAAACACTGAGATAACACAAAACAGATCTAAGAACTCAATATGTTACATTGTCATTCTACAAATAATGTATTTACTGTTTTCAGTTACACCCCTCCCCCTCACAATGGTTCATTCCATCTGCACTGTCCGAGCTACGATCGCTAGTGTAGCGTCTCTCGCTTATTGCACTTGCAATGCAGTGTAGACAGTGTGACACACACAGGCATGTCACATAAAGTCAGTGCATCAAAAACGGAAAGAAAAAGAAGGAAAAGAGAAGACAGAGAACGCCAAAGTCGACAGTATGTGTACAGTTTTTCAAAAAGAAAGGTAGCTTGCCTGTATTCCAAAACTTTCAGAGTTACTTATTTTTGTTGCTACATGACCCGCTTTTATCTAGCTAGCTTAGTAAAATAATTACTGAATTATGATTTACATCCAACAATAACAACATCTCTATTGTCTTGGGGGTTATCATGTCTCGTAGACGATAGGTGTGTTCGACATTGACTGCGGCTGGATGTAAGCGATCGACGAGAGTAGCCGTGTGCAGGCGGGGAGGAGCTGCAAACGGAGACGTGAAGTCGGACACTTTCTGGTTCCCGTAGTGACAGCTCACGTGGTGTTTGTATAGCCTACTTTACCACAGCTGAAGTGAAATTAATGCAATATTTACAAAATACACAAATGTTTCAGAGACATTTTCATTCAATACTTTATGTACTGCTTCATACAGCGTCTGTTTGAAAAAGAATAAAGTTCAACATAAGTCTACAGCTACTATCAATGAAGTGTAATCAACGTTTTTTAATCAGTTTTATTTTGATAAACATAACACAATACATCTCGACTACATGAAAAGAGTGTTTACTGTTATAAAAAACTGATTTGTGAGCTTTAGTGGAACTAAATGTGTGAGAATAAACACGAAACGCACGTGATCGTCGTCATGCAGTGAGTCCAGCGAATCGTGGAACAGCTGTGTCGTCATCAGAGCTCCTGCAGCCGCTCTTCAGAAGCTGCGCTGGCTGAGTCCTCCGGCTACTCTCGAATCGCTCTCGCGCTACTTTGATGGCATACGTCACAGTCACGTGGCGTCGGCGCTGTATCAAGTCGGACAGAATTTCTAACCGGCATGCACTGCTTCAAGTCAGCCGCCGATCGGTTTGCGCAGAGCTGCATGAAGTCGAACAAGCCTACAGATTCAGCGGCTGCTGGCTGCACACACACACCTCCTCCTCCCCACGTCCCCCCCATCCTCGTCTCAGCCAAACAAAGTGAGCCTGAGCGCGAAACTTCACGAAGATTGAAGCCTCTAAACACATCTTATCTACTGTGTTCACCACATGATGATAACTTTAAAAACTAAAAGTTATCTACACGCTTCAAAAATTACAAAATCAGTTTGCCGTGTATGTGTCCCGTGTTCTGTGAAGTCACAGTGCTG
This sequence comes from Chrosomus eos, assembly GCA_036326025.1. Lineage (NCBI taxonomy): Eukaryota > Metazoa > Chordata > Actinopteri > Cypriniformes > Leuciscidae > Chrosomus > Chrosomus eos. Next base: position 37,177 of record JAZAVI010000669.1, on the reverse strand, counting down.
CTGCTATCGATGTTGTCAAACTTGACGTTCTTAATGTAAATAAAATGCCCCAGAAAAAATTATATCAAATTGAATAAAACATGTGTCTATAGTAACCATTTGCTATAAGGAGTTTACAAAATAGATATTTTAATATTTTATAATAGGCCAATAAAAATAATATGGTTATTATTACGTGTGTTTGACTTATACAGATGCAGAGTCAGCAATTGAGATAATAAATGTTCTCCCTTTTATGTAAACAAGTAGCCTACATATTTCTACATTTTTCTCTTGTTTGTTTGTACACATCTTTAGACAATTTATTTATGCAATGTGCTAAGTACCCATTTTAAAGTATACAGGACATTTTTATTGGGTTAAATTTTATCTGTAAAAAATGTAGGAGGCCCCATTTTAATATTTTATAATAGGCCAATAAAAATAATATGGTTATTATTACGTGTGTTTGACTTATACAGATGCAGAGTCAGCAATTGAGATAATAAATGTTCTCCCTTTTATGTAAACAAGTAGCCTACATATTTCTACATTTTTCTCTTGTTTGTTTGTACACATCTTTAGACAATTTATTTATGCAATGTGCTAAGTACCCATTTTAAAGTATACAGGGCATTTTTATTGGGTTAAATTTCATCTGTAAAAAATGTAGGAGGCCCCAGAAACTTTGTTTTCCATAGGGCCCAGAATTTCTGGAGGCACCCCAGCGTGTAAACACTTGGCATTGTTTAAACTCAATTTAAACAGCTTGTCTATTATTCAAAAGATGCTGTGAGGTATGGGTATAATACAAACCATTTGTCCATTTTTTTTTAAATGCAGCAAAAGAATGAAGATCATTTAATTATTATTATTTAATACCTCCTAATGGTCTGGATTAGGGTTGCATGTTGTTTTTATGATCTCAGACATGGCCACAAAATATTTTTTAAAAACAATTTATTTAAACAATATATTGAGAGATAAACAGTATATTCATACATTGAAACGTTATACAATATATTCATACATTGAAATGTTAAACAATAAGTAAAAGTAAAACAATAGTAATGACATTAAAGTTTGTCTAACAGAAAATAAAATTTTTGCAGGCTGTGCTGTCTTCCTCTAGGATGTAGCTGAGTAGAGTTTCAACGATTTCGCAGACGGCACAGAGTTTCTCATTTTTTGAAAACAGTGACGCACATAGATCTGTTACAAACGTACACATACAGAGAACTCCAAACTCGTCCCTACAATCAAACACCACACCCAGAACTTTTCTGAGGATTACACAGATCGGCTCGTTGGCATTAAGACACACGATCGTAACATCACGCCATGAATTTGTTAGGCCTCTTACAATCATTTCATTTTTGAGTTTTGTTACACGTCTAGTATCTCCCGTACAGTCCTTATTCGAATCACACACAGCATCGATGATCTTATGCATCAAGTCAACCATCTGGGCTCTAAAATAATCTTCAAACATAGAGTCTATGGTATCTCTTAAATGGCACTCTTTGCTCATGGCACAGTCAAACTTGTTTTTTAGGTAACAGAAAAACAGCAATACTCATCTTTCATCTCGATGTTTCGTAGAGATAGCAGCTATATGCTGTAAAAGTTTCTCAAAACCTCCAACATTGTTGCACCTTCATGGATGAGACATACAAATAATTACTGTAATTCAAAGATTATTCAATCTTCATTGAATTGATATAATCAACGAACTATTCAACTTTCTATAGCTGTCAAAATAAATAATCTAGAAACATACTATCATACCTAAATTTACAACGGGTAAAACAATCTTTTTTGAATACCCATGTGCAAGAATGTGAACAAGGGGAAAGTCAACAGCACATATGCCAGAATGTAAAATTAGTTATTTTATGTTTTTAAAAATGACCTTTTTGTTTGTGCAAAATTATCAACTATCTTCTAGTACAAATGCACACTGCTCATGTCAAATGTCTCTTTTATTATACTAACACAGCTGCTTATACACAGTGCACACTTTTGTAGTAAATTGTGGAAGCATGATTGTTGCATAAAGATTATACTTGAATTTTATCCATATCCTTTTACAAGGACAGGTAACGTTAACCCTCAAATGTGTTTGCATTACAATAATGTGGTACAGGTACATCATGTCATACACATACAATCCGAGAAACAAGATGTGAACGGTGTCATCTGCTAACTGGCCAAGATGACTAAAACTAATGATAAACCGTCATTTGCAAACTTTTGTGTATTTCTTATAAACAAATGCTTTTCATCCCTCTTTTCTTAGTGGTTTGGTCTTTTTGAATTTTGTATGTTTGTTTTGGACGTGTGTGACTTCTGTATAAAGATTAGACCTATGTTTTAAAGTTAGTCCATATAGGCTTTACAAGTGTGGAACGCTGCATCACAGCGGTGTGTTGATGTGTAAAATACAACTATTTACACACATAACGAGTAATATCCAACATATTGTAGATTGCAAACATTCCATTATCTGTTTATTTGGGGTTAGAGAACATTCTTAGCTCATATGTTTCTTTAATTTGTGTAGGATGTTGAAAAATAAAAAGTATTAGTTAATAACAAACAAACAAACAAACAAAGACTTTAAAGCAACATGGTACCATAATATAAATATATAATGGTATAGTTACACGTCGGAGCATACTCACAGCTTGGAGATGACTTCCATAAAGTTTATTTTAGCAAAGGTATGCCTGGATGAGACCTCTCAAAGATTTTTCTCGAACATTACATGTTTACACTATACCTGAAAAGTACTTTTTCATTTTCTCTTTATTTGAAAGGGGGACAGTGTTACATTAATCAGCATTAAAACAATGTAAATGTACCCAAGCTAACTCAAGAGTGCTAATTTTCATCCTTAGTCCCTCAGCCGGGTGTAATAAAAGGCAACCTTAAAGATAACCGCATGTATAAAATCACAAAAAATAAAATTACATACACCACATTATGGTTAAGAAATACAGTTTATATAAAATAAATATATAATGTTTAAATGCGCTCAGAAAGCATGTGGTGCTAGACCATGTCTGATTTTATAAATTAAACAAATGTTTTTGAATTTAATGAGATTATCCCAAGTAAGTAACTGATATTTCCTCAGAATACTACAGTGATGGTAGTGGTACAGTGTACTAATCAACATGCATTCCCTATATGTGTTTGTTAAACGCCTCAGGCAATTCATATATGAAATGTAAGTTGGACAGAAGAAAAACATTTAAAATGTTAAATACATTTAAAAAGTCTAAGTAAATACAATGTGTTTGTCACAAACACGTCTAAAGTGCTTTTACTCGTGTGAGGAAACCCCCTCGCAACATTACTAATCAATTAATCACAGAAATAATGTGTGTCATCAGACTGATTTAAAGAAATTAAAAAGTTAAATCTTTATTTAAAGAAAATAGACTTCTGCTTTTGCAACACACACATTTATAAATGTTCAAAATCTTATAAATGTTCAAAAACTTATATTCCATACTTTGAAGCATCATGGTTTTAGGTCTGTAAAAATACAGAATTAAAAAGAAGTAACAACTTTCTCTAACATTTTCTGATAACGTAGTAAAATGTACGAATACCAACCATAACTTTATACAACTTTTTTAAAAGTTTTAAATGTGATGATGAACTTTTCAAATATATGTGAAAAACAAAACTTTATTTAATTAAAAACAAGTCCCTGATCTTACCAGAGATAATACATTGTATGAGTGTGTTTGTGTGTGAGCGTGAACTTCTCCTGGACATAATGTTATTTGTTATAAAACAGTGAAAAAGACCCTTTAGAAATGGACTCTCCCAAACACCCCCACCTCTGATTGTGATTTGGACTGTTCTAAAACTTTCCGTGAAGTTTGAAAACATCTAATGTTGAGAGAATTTGTGGATGCGCTTGTTCAATGTAAATAATAGTGAAATCAAGTGTTGTTAACTAAGGAATATGTGTGTGTGCGTCCAACTAATTGTAAACACATGTGCATGTTTTATTGTATAATACTTTCATAAGAGAGATTGAAGATCGCTATCATTGCATTCAGTCTAAATGTTTACATTGTTAATTATGTTTGCACATTGATCGTTACGTGATCTACCCGTGTTATATGTAGGCTACAGTATGTTATGTCGTGCATGTCGTGTAGACTTTGACTGTGTCTCAGGGAGCATGTAAGGGCATGTTTATCGATGTTCAGCGATATAGGATGGATGCAAAGGATATACAAAGGTAGTATATTTATTATTTATTACATCAAATAATACATTTATTTAATAGGCCTACGTGTGTATTTATTAACGTGGTCCACGAGCAGTCTGTATATTCCTCATTTGTTAATCCGTCTCCTCAGTCTTTTCATACCAATCCATAATGTGGTAAAAAATAAAATCCAATATCTCGCTCTGTGAAAACCGAATCGAAGGTGCTCTGTTGTATTCCATGTAAATCTTCTATCGTTATATCCACATTGATCAATCTGCCATCACGTAAATCCATGTCAAAATCACATGTACGCCTACACGCACGTCCTCCAGACAAGTGAAAAATATATTCCACATGTTCCGCCGGTTCATTTTGTTAATCATGATCCTTGTAATTTTCGCGGAGCTAAAGTTAAATCCATCATAGCTTCATAAATGCATCTCCCGCGAGTCTTTGGGTCTGACTCTGTATTAACGTAGCCTAAATTCCAAGAGAATGTAGGCCTACGTCGAGTTTGCGGCTTTTCAAACGGAGCACGGGGGCGTCTCTTCTTTCATTATGTGTGTGTGTGTGTGTGTGTGTGTGTGTGTGTGCGCTGTGCGTGTGCGTGTGTGCGCGCGCGCGTGTGTGTGTGTGTGTGTGTGTGTGTGTGTGTGTGTGTGTGTTGCGCGTGTGTGTGCGCGTGTGCGTGTGTGCGCATGGGAACTCTTTGTCATCCTTTCCCACACCTCTTCATCACCTGTCGTGGGAGGGTCTAGGGGTGGGAGGGTCTAGGGGTGGAGTCTGTGTCAGGCTGTTTTGTAGACCTCAGAGATGTCAGTCTAACTTTTGGGATGTAAGAGAGCGGATGTGTTTCGCGGAGCTCCTCACATGGATGTTGTAACTTTGGGAATTAAAATCTCTAAACCTCTGGAGTTGGAAATACCATTGCTGTTGGATTAATACCTTTGGTGACGGATTAAATCTTTGGTGTTGGATTAAATCTTTAAACTAAATTACTTTTGTTCTTCTTTCAACAACAAAGCGTGGATGTAAAAAACGTAAGTCAGTTTTTTTTAAAAATGTATGCATGTGTTTTTGATATTGTGATTTTTAACACTGAAGACATGTTAGGTCTATTTGTTTGATGTTTTAATTTTAGAAAACGTATGATAGAAAATAGATCTATTGTTTGATATAAAATTGCATTACACATTGTTTTAGGTGTTTTAATGCTAGAAAATTTCGATAACGTTAATAAAACTCAATTTAAACTTTTACATTAATGTTTTAACATTTTACTAGTGTATGAACACTAAAGTCATACATGTTTTAATGATATAAATTGTTTTAATAGTTTTAAACACTATATGTGTTATGTGAAAAAGTACATCTTCAAATATAGTAATTAGTTATATTTGTATGATGTAATTTTAATACACACAGTTTTAGATGTTTTTACTTCTTAAACATTTTGATAACTTTAAGAAAGCACAATTTAAAACTTTTATTTATTTAATTATCGTATTATATTTTTAAATGTATTAATTATTTATTTTTTTATGTCTAAACGTTTTAACATTTTACAAAATGTATGGTGACCTCTAAAAAACTATATTTTTAACACAATGTAGTTTTAATATTATGACGTGTTTTATGTAAAATGTAACACATTTGACAAAAATAATGAAGGTTAAATGTATCTTTTGTAATGAAAAAAAACTTTTAACACGTCTTACTTTTCTGTAAATAACTGGATGTTGATCTTTTAACGTTTTAACATTTTAGATGTTTTATGAACTAAAACATTTTGATAACTTTAAGAAATGCAGTTTAAACAACTTACAAGTGTGTGTGAACACTGAAGACATATTAGATGCAAGTAATTTTAATACAAACGGTTTTAATGCTAGAACATTTTGATAACGTTAAGAAAACAGCTTTTAAACTTTTTCATTAATGTTTTAAGTGTATGAACACTAAACACAATAGTATCTTAATGATATAAATTGTTTTAATAGTTTTAAGCACTGTGTGTTATTGTGGAAAACACAATTTTAACTTTCTCATTAATGTTTTAATGGGTTTAATCACTACGTGTTATGTGAAAAGCACAACTTTTGCCCAAAATATATGTTATTTTTGTGATTGAAAACTCTTTTTAAAACAGATGTTTATGTAAAATGAAACATTTTACTAAATAATGTGTAAAGGTAAAGACATATGTATCTTAATGGTTTTAATCACTACGTGTTATGACCCTTTTCTTTAATAAAAAACACTAAACCTATCTCTGTTTTCTGTCATCCTTCATAAAAAGATTGAAAATGTATTGTTTTGAATGTTTTTCCATTATTTTGAACATTTTTTACATTGATCAAGACAGATGCCCGTAACAGGTGTACAACACGTGCCCAGACCGGAACCGGTTCGGATGGGAGGGGTTCCGTACCGTGGGAATTCCCACGGTCACATGATCTCTCCGGAAGCGGCTAAGCGTGGGAAAAGGGGGCGGGACTAAGCGTGGGAAAAGGGGGCGGGGCTAAGCGTGGGAAAAAGGGGGCGTGGTCAATCAAGGGTCATAAATCACTCAAAGTGACAGATGGTGCCCTTCATTCTCTCTCTGATACAGCATGTAGACGACAGATGTGTAGATGTCTCTGTGTTGTAAGGATTGTTGAGAGTCTGTGGTAACGTAATGACGAGACCAGACGAGGTAGTGTCTCTTTATAGTGAGGGTGAATGATGATGTGCAGGTGCGGTGACTCAGAAGTCCGGGGAGAGTGAACGAGAGGGTGGAGCGCGTTGATCTGGTGACTCTGTTACAATAACATTGTCTCTCAGGCATGATACAAACATGTTACTTGTGGTAAATCAAGAACACAAATTCAAACAATAAGACTAACCTATTGTGGCGCTATAACAATAATTAGTTTTCTGTCGATAAATGTTTCCAAACGGTTGCTCACCTGTCTAATAAAAAGCATAATATTAAAGTGTATTTGGTGTTCCCATGGTTTCTGTAGAAGTAAAAGCAAAAATCAAGAGTAATACATATACAAATAGTATACACATACTGAAGAAAATTTGTCAGTTTATGCTCATAACTGCTCTCAGTTTTACATCTGACTTGTCTATTTTAAAACCTGGGGCTCGTTCTTCGTACGTTGCTTAAAACATCCGAGATCAAATGAGACATCCAAGATAATATCATCGGGCTAATCATGATCCGGCTAATTGGGTTCTTCGAACACACCTGTTGTTTATGATTAGTATCGCTGGATTGAATTTTCTGAGATAATTGCGCGTTCATGCGCTGGGTTAAAAGGGGATATGTATCGATAGTAGAAACATTGATCAGCTACGCTGCTATTGGCTACTCACCGTGGCCAAAGAGCGCGCTCAGTTTTTTTTCTCCACAGAAGAGCAAGAGTTATTGCTTGAAGGATATGCTGAATTTGAAAACTTAATTAAAACGCCAGGGAACACCTTAAAGTGTGCAAAAGCCAGGAGAGAGGGCTGGCAAAAAGTAGCAGACAAATTAAGTTTGTAGTTAGATGTTTTTATCACTTATTACAGTATATTTTTTATATTTTAATAATTTGTAAATAATTAATAACTTTGTTCATTGTAATGTCAGTCACCACCCACTACTAGAACATAGGAACAAGTAAAAGTGAAGTACTAGATTATTCTACATAATAGTAATTTGTACTTATACTAATTCTTTTAAAAAGGCACTGTTAATAAATGTTTGCCTGTTTATAAAAGCAACCATGAAAAAGGCTGAGAAATAAAAAGAAAAGAAAAACAAACAGGTGGTGGTCTTGCACCCCCACATTATACCCAGGCAGAAGAGCTGGCCCATGGGTTAAATGTGACCCATTGTGGAGGGCATCCCTGTGTTCAGCTCTTCCTCAGACCCACAGCCAGAGGCCAGGACCAGTAACACCTTCACTGCTGGTAAATGAGCTTTAAATGATCCTAGTACACTGTAAAATAATTTGTTGCTGCATTTAATTAAGTAAGCCTATAATCCCAATGGCTGTCCAGTCATATCAGCTGTTAAACCTTGTAATGAATTGCTTTGACTTGTGAAAGTCTACATGTGTGACTGTGAAACATAGTTAATGTAAAACAAATGTAGAAATGAGTTATTGATCACATTTCCCCCCAGTGTACTTCATTGTAATGCAATTGTGTTTTCCTCTTTTGTGCAGTTTTAAACAATACACCAATACTTTTATGTGTTCCCAAGCAAGTGGCTGAAGCATGTGCAGTAAGACTTTTGGGGGGGGGGGGGGGACTTGACAACTTAAAGAAAAAGACTGGCACTAGAGATATAGTTGAGACTAGAGACTAGAGACACTAGAGACTTCAAATGAACTTCTAAGAGTAAGTGCTAATATATTATTTCACACAGAGAACTATTGCTGACCTTGCATAGTATCTCTTATTGCAGGCAAAATATGACTTGATCACTGGCTTTTCTTTACAAAGAACAATTGAAATAAAACTCAAAGAACTAAGCAAATTTGTCTCGTCTTTTATTAAACATTTAATGTAATGTTTTATATATTTTTCTGATGGTGGTTGTGTAATATGACACATGCAATGTCACAGGTCCTGTCAGGTGCAACCCTCAGGCTTTTCAGACACTGAAATCTCCCCTTTAGTTGGCCAAAGTTCATTGCATTGTGTGCCCTTGTCCTAGAGCTGCATTGTAACTGGAGTGTATGTACAGTAATACAGTGAGCTTGATATTAATATTTTCCTTACCACGTTCAAATATTTGCATAAATGTGAATCGCTGTGCTTCCACATTTGTGATATGAACAGTCACACACCATCTAAGAGATTTTAGTCTGTCAACTGGCTTTTTTTACAATTTGATGTAATATTAGGCTACTAATCTGGAATATTAAGAATCGTAATAGTAACTTGGCAGCACATTTACATTGTGATCCCCCTTTCAGTTCACAAAATCCCCTTCATTGTGGCCTTGATGGGAACACATGTGCAGTCTATGGCATCAATCACATTAGGGAAGCCTGAGGAATATATTGTACTGAAAGTCATAATCATCATGCTAACGATTACATGATCGACATTAAAAATTATAATGTAACGTTAGGCCTACCTGCGTTGAAAAAAAAACTGCTATACAACCAATTGGGTCTAAAGTGGCTTGGAAATGCCCTAAAACCTGCTTAAGCGGCAGGTAAACTTTGCGAATGGCACGACAGACATTACTTATCACCAAGTTCTCCGCATCTCCAATGTAAAGGAAAGAGCCACTCGCAAAGAATCTCTATATGCTGTTTATTTGTGCTGTTATTAAAGCCCGACTCCGACGAGTCGAATATTTATGCGTTTCCAACAAATTAATGATGTAACGACATACGAGTCATGAGAAAAAAATATCTATCTCAAAAAGTACACCATCGCGCTGCGTTAAAAGACTTCCCGTATCAGCTCTGCTTATAAAGCCGCGATCTAATCCTGTTTACATGAAATAAGCCTGCTCGCGTGCAGGTTCAAGCTAGCGCACCTGTTGCTATGACAGCAAGTCGCTTCGAAGAACCAAACGATCCAAGATCATGCCAAATCGCCAACAATCAAATCCAGCTGACTGAGTTAGCGACGTACGAAGAACGAGCCCCTGCTTTCAGGAGCATTGTAAATAAGTGCACATTAAACCTGGAGTGCAGCATAAACCAGTCATGAGACATTTAGTTTGTGGAAAAACTTTGTGAAAGGATCTATAGATGATAAAGGCAACTGCTTGCAGCACAATATTCTCTCATGAGAAACAACCTCTGTTATTCTGCATTCTTTCATAAATAATATCCCACTCTGATGTGGTGAATTATTCTCAATCTGAAGTCATACCTTCTTCCCATGCTGACATTCTTCTTAATTTCAGAAAATTATCATTTCTAGGTATGGAAGTATATTTGTATGCCATAATAAAGAACATTCTTTGTACTTAGATTGTGGTTTTTATGTCTGAAAGGATTAGGGATGCTTTGGTTAGATTTTAGAAATCTGAGCAAAAGATAACAAATTTACATTAGTATGACAGTGACAAAAAACAGCAGTGTAGGAATTCCAGATAAACTGCGTGAGATATTTTCAGAGGCTAATACTTTGATTCAATGTTGTGAAAAAGAATAGTGGATTATTTGCCTGCTGTAAATAATTTAATGTAAAATGAGCAATATTTTACCATAATAGAGTTGTCAATCGTCTTAATAACTTAAAGGGGTCATATAATGGTACATGCACTTTTACAAGTTGATTGTACTGAAATGTGTGTTGGCAGTGTCTGTACACAACCATCATATAATGATAAAAATCCATCCAGTGGTTTTGTTTTAATCTCCTTATATGTTTTCCCCTGCCTCAAATCGAGCCGTTTGAGCCTGTGACGTCACAAGCTCGCACGCCCCTCCCACGATTGTTGATTGACAGCAGCGTTTCAACACAGACCCGCCCTCGCTCGTGAGTGAGATGTCAATCATAGTTCGTCATTGTTGATACACTGGAGCAGAATGGCGCCTAAGCGATTGTGGTGTTCTGTTCTTGGGTGTAATAAGGAACACAGCAGTCATTTTGATGTTCCTAAATCCGAACCGCTGAGTTTTGTTTATGAAGGGAATATTCCCGTCAATGCGCTCATGTTTGCGCAAATCGTTTCTCACGAGACTGCTTTTTAAACGAGGCGAGGGTCAATATAAATCAGGTTTTGCTATGAAACTGCTCCTGAAAAAGGAATCGGTACAAAACTATTCGTTTTCCTGTTGGACCTCCAGAAGAAGTGAGTGTAACGTTGTATTAACCTTATATTAATCTTTGCAAATCCCTTGCACGCTTCACGATGATTGTGGCTAATGTTTACACTCAGGGTGCATTACGGCATGTGTTCTATGAAACGTTACGACGTTCTCAATATAATTCATAATCCCACGTTTATAATGAAAAACGCGTTATAGTTATTGTGTTATTAAAAAACTGTGTACGCAGGTGTTACAGTTAACGTAACAGGAATATCAATGCAGTTAACAATACTATAGATGTACTTAAAAGTTTTCTTAAAACATAAAACATTTTCGTACTGCACTAAACATAAACATACAACAAATTCAGTTAGGTATCCTTCAACTACTGCTAGAATCATTACTGACATGACCTCATGTCAGTTTCAGTCACGATAGTTGTACCTAACACTGAGAACGTCACGCATCACTGATAAGCCTAAATTTACAAAACAAAAAGAAAAGTTTTTCAACATAAATCTGTCAACGAACTAACCTATAACTTACATTAGTAACGTTAAACACATAGCGTTTGTATCTCACAACTCTAACGTTACCCTGCCAGTACATACAAAAATAGATCAAAGTGACATTGTTAACCAACCATTCAGAAACGTCCTGTTCGAGCCTTAATTGTCGAACTTCTTCGGGGCCGTCATCTTGTTTCGGGTCCGACTCCGGTTCAAACTGATACGGTTGCACAGATGTGTCCTCAGAGAGAATCCCGCTGCCATAATAAACCCTCAACTGTTGTCAAGTCAACACTCCACGTGCGTTGTGTCAAAGCACCCACAGAACAGAGGGGCGGAGTCAGTGAAGCTCATTATCATTTAAAGGCACATACACTTAAACAGCGTGCTGAAAACAGAGCTGTTTTTGAGCAGGTAAAATGAGTGTTTTCTTACAATACTAATGAGAATTTTTAATAAAAGTATATTACAAAGTTTTCATTTAGACCCTAAAGATTCATATTAACTTGTACAAAAATGGCATTATATGACCCCTTTAATAACTCATTAGTTATGGTTAGGCTGAAGAATCAAGCTACCGGTTTATGCCACAATACCACTCAGATTGCTTCAAGTTTCTGTGAGTAAATATAATCCTCATTCCTAATCTGTAGAAAACCTATCTATTTATGGCCCATTTGTTACATTTTGCTTT
>JAZAVI010000669.1:0-20000 GCA_036326025.1 Chrosomus eos | reverse complement strand
TACTAAAACAATAAAACAATCAGCACATAAAAGCCTTTCTAAATAAAAAAGTCTTCAGTTCTGCCTTGAAGGTGTCGAGGCTATGTACTTCTCTCAGCTCACTCGGGAGGTGATTCCAAAGCCGCGGTGCAGCTGAGCAGAAAGCTCGGTCCCCCATAGTGCGAAGTCTTGTGGTTGGGACCTGAAGAAGTAGGTGACCTGATGATCTGAGAGTGCGGGAGGAGGATTTCAAGGTGATGAGTTCTTGTAGATAAGGTGGTGCATGACCAGTGATACATTTGTGAGTGAATAGCAGAATTTTGAAATCGATCCGGAATGAAACAGGGAGCCAGTGGAGTGAGTGTAAGGTGGGAGTTATGTGATCATATTTTCGGACTCTCATGAGGACTCTGGCAGCGCTATTTTGGATGTATTGTAGCTTCTGCATGTTTCTGGCAGAAATCCCAATGAAGAGTCCGTTACAATAATCCAACCTGGTGGAAATAAAAGCATGAACAAGTTTCTCTGCATCCGAAAGAGTTAACAGAGGACGTAGTTTGGAGATATTTCGAAGGTGGTTGAAGGAGGTTTTGCAAATATATTTAATGTGTTCGTTGAAGGTCAGCTGCGGGTCAAACCTAACCCCTAGGTTTGTAACTGAGGAGGATAAAGTGATGGTTTGGTCGTCCAGGATGAATTGAGATACGGGAGAGGAGTGGATCTGTTGTGGGGTTCCAACAAGTAGTGCCTCAGTTTTACCGGAATTTAGCTGGAGGAAGTTGCTGACCAACCATTCCTTTATCTCCAGAAGACATGTGTTGAGTCGCGACAAGATTGCGGAGGAGCTTGGAGCAGTTTTAATATAAAGTTGCAAGTCATCCGCATAACAGTGAAAGGATAGTCCATGTCTGTTGATGACAGAACCGAGGGGAAGCAGGTATAGAATAAATAGGATAGGGCCGAGAACCGACCCCTGCGGAACACCACACGTAACAGGGAGCAGCCTAGACTCATATTCTCCTAAAATGACCCGTTCAGTCCTGCCAGAGAGGTAGGACTGAAACCACTGCAGTGCTGTTCCTGATAGTCCAACTGTATTGTGGAGGCGGTCCTGAAGGATGGTATGGTCGACCGTATCGAAAGCCGCTGTTAGGTCAAGTAGAATGAGCAGTGATGGTGATCCTGAATCAGCTGCCATGAGAAGGTCATTTGTCACCCTTAGCAGAGCTGTTTCGGTGCTGTGGGCCGAACGAAAGCCTGATTGAAAAACCTCATATAAGTTATTGTGTTCTAGATGGTTGTGAAGCTGAATGGCGACTTCCTTCTCTAGAACCTTTGACAGAAAGGTGAGGTTGGAGATTGGTCTGTAGTTTCCCAGGACCTCCGGGTCTAGGGTTGGTTTTTTAAGTATTGGACGAATGACAGCAGCTTTAAGGGCAGGAGGGACAACGCCTGTTTTTAGTGAGAGATTAATAAACTCAGTGATGGTTGGGCTGACACTGGAAATAAGCGACTTGAGCAAAACAGTCGGAATGGGATCCAGGATGCAGGCGGACGGCTTCATTGTATTGATGATTCCCTCAACATGGCTCTGCTGAACCTCGGCAAAGTACAGAAGGATCGTCAATCCACCGGACAGGGGGTTGGAGGATGATGGAGACAGTGATGGAGAGCCAGATATTGAAGTGTGGATGTTATTGACTTTAGATCTAAAAAAGTCCATGAAGCTGTTGCATCGCTCCACTGTGGCTTCAGTGGATATAGATGATTTCGGCTTCAGGAGATTGTTTACTGTAGAAAAAAGCAGTTTAGAATTTCCAGTGTTCTTATTGATGAGGTTGGAATAAAATTTTGCGCGTGCACCCTTCAAGGACTTAAAATAAGCCTTTTGATGGTCACGGAATGCAAGATTGTGAACAGTTAGACCAGTCTGTTTGCAGCGTCGTTCCAGGATACGGCCCTCAGTTTTCATTTGCCGCAGTTCCTGTGTGAACCAGGGTGCAGAGCGTTCAAAGTTGACTTCCCGTGTCTTGACAGGGGCATGGCGGTCAAAAACACTGCTCAATGATGTATTGTAATGATCCACTAGTCCGTCCACTGTTGTAGAGACTGGGCAGTTTATATTGGACTGAAGGTCTGCGGTGAAGGAAGTTAGGTTTATTTGCTTCCAGTTCCGGAAAGATATTTGGCGCTTTGGTCTAATGGTGGGCAGTGAGAATGTAAGGGCCATAGACACCAACTTGTGGTCAGACACACCCAGATCTTTCACCTCCAGGTTGTTTATGGTGGCCGCGTCAGTAATGACAAGATCTAAGGTGTGGCCCCTGGTGTGCGTAGGAGCCTTCACATGTTGCTGGAGACCAAGACAGTCGATCAGACTCATGAACTCTGTTGCAAGATGACAGGAGGGTTTGTCAATATGGATATTAAAATCACCAAGAATAACAATCCTGGTTGACATGGAACAGAGTGATGTAAGTAGATCATGTATTTCAGGGAGAAATGAGGAGTGTGGTTTGGGGGGACGGTATATGAGAAGCACTGTCATGGAGTATGGAGGTTTACATTTGAAGGCTAAACATTCCATTGATGTAATATCAGGCAGTGGCAAGGGAGAGAGTTTCAGTTCATCCCGATGAATGACGGCCAAACCACCCCCACGTCCAGAGCTGCGTGATTTTTCCATATATACATAACCCTGAGGGCAGGCTTCATTGAGTACTGAGTGGTCGCCTGTTTTATGCCAAGTTTCCACTAGGCACATGAAATCTAATCCTCTATCCAGAATATGATCATGAATAAGCAGGGATTTATTGGTAAGGGATTGTGTGTTGAATAATTCCATAGTGGCAGGAGGCAGAGCTGATGGTGAAAGTCTCTGTAAGCTCCGCAGTACACTGTGGTCCACTCCGTGTTTTATATATCTCCCACCGCTAGAGGTTCTCTGGAGCGGTGAAGGGTTACATACTCCAAGCGCAGCAGTGATCTGATGACGCCGTTGTAGCGCGACACGCGCAGCTGAAGACCAGATGGAGGGGATCGTCGATGCACCGTGCAGGAGATAAACAAAGTCTTTTCGAGCACTTCTGTGGCAGTACCGGGATCGGCGCAAAAGTCCAAGCTGTCTTATGGCTGTGATGCAAGGTGGAGCAGTGTTGCAGTTGAGACTCAACAGTTGAGAAATGGAATATTTCAACATCATGCTGGACGCTAGTGGCGTTAGCACAGTGTTTACACCAAAAAGCGGCAGCAGGTACGTTGCTAAAGCACCCAGTGAAAAAGATTGTTGCGGTACAGAGAGGTAGGAAACTTGCAAGGGGCATAAAAAAGTCCTATAAAAAAACACTTTCTTAAAAAACGCTAAATTAAAATCAGAAATCAGATATGGAGAAGCGGCGAACAGACAGCGCCAGCGTCCTCTCCCTCTCCCTCTCTCCCTCTCATGTGTAATCAAATATGGGGACACATCGAGAGATGTAGCCTATCCTTAAAATAATTTTGCCTTTGCCATCGAGCTGGCTATCCTACACTCTCCATATGAATGAGGAACATTAACACCTATTGTCTGTCCCTCCAAACCCCCCACAGGCTCTCTGAGTCTGAGTCTGACTTAAAATAAAGAGAAGTCGCAATTCACACTTAAATCGCTCTTCTAGCATTAGGCTATTAAAGTGTTGATAATGAAAGAATTAAATGATTTAAGCTACATGTAGTGGTATTTCTGTCATAAAAGTTTATTACTAAATATTTCATTATTTAAATAATTTAAGAAATAAAACTGGTTTGGGCCAGCTTTTTCCAAGCAAAACTAAATATAATCTTCAAACGCATGTTCATTTTGTTGTCATGAACAAAATGCTCAACTCAATATTAAATTCTACAGGGATCTTTGGGTCCAGACATGCAAAATGTGAATTAGTTATTTTTAAAATTATTATTATTCAAATAAATATCGGTGCTTCGTGGTAGCCTACTGCTGATAAACTAAATAACATTTAGATAATAATTATGAACTTTAAATGAAACAATATAGCAACACTTCGACGAATAAATGATTTGATCTGTTTTTACATTTTAATTCAGGGCGATTTTAATCAAACGAGATTTTCACCTTGTCATTTTCTCATTGCGAGGCGCTCACAATCACATAAACATATTTGAGCAGATTCTCTGTAGCTCTCGTTTTCATATGGATTACATAATCAGATAACATTTATTAACCTAAATATTTAGACATGTAAAGGCTTTAGACATATCCGATTTCCTATCGTGACTGAGCTGAGGGCGGCAAGTGGCTTTCGGTTTATTTTTGTGACGCGCAGTTCCCGGAGACCGAGAGAGACGACAGATAAACTTTTGTCATTAGCCTAAAAAAAAGTTTACAGTTTTGAACGATGTAGGCTACTCTACTCTTATCTGTATGACCAAAAAAAAATCACGTATAGCCTATTAAGTTATTTTAGCTGTTATGAGAAAAATAATCAAATGAACGCGCTGCCTCGTTTGTCGAAAACTTTACTTAAAACCATGTTTTTAAAAAGTCTATGTAGGCTATAGGGAATAAAACAAATATAGATATATATAGGCCTATATATCTTTTTTTTTATACAAAACTGCTTTTGAACAATGGGTATTATTAGCTACAGATCTAAAGTCGTTCTTTTGGATAGCCTATTTGTTCCTTAGTGTAAAATGGAAATGCATGGTAATATTATTTTATAAATATAAGCAAAAAAATATATGGTGTAACAGAGTTTTAGAACTAAAAAAATCTGCATTAATAGCCTAAAAATATATATATTTTTACAGAAGTCCATGTTTGTTCGGGATTTGAACGCAGGTCTTCCGATTGATGAACCGTCAGCTCTACCACTCGGCCATGTCGAAGCTCACTGAGAAAAGCCCAAACGTTAATGCAGTGTGTGTTCGCTCAAATGAGTGAGAATGTTGTGTTGTTAGCCTATTGTGAGTGTAGCCTACTTTACATGAATAAAATAGATCTTTTACAGTTTTAAAATATGATATCCTATCTGTATGACCAAAAATATCGAAGTAGGCTATAGCCTGTTAAGTTATTTTAGCAGAAAAAGAAATTCAAGTGAACGCGGCGTCTGTCGAACTCTAATTCAATGGCAGAAGAAAACCCCATTTTAGAATACGCACTAGGCGTGGTGTGTCAAAATACTTAATTATAAACTTCAATATTTCGTTCAAAACCACATCAAAACGCTTTGTGACATTTTAAAAAGCCGTGAATGTAGCTATTAATACCATTGGAACCAGGATCGTAACTGAAATGCGCTGCATGTTATCTCTCAATACAGGAGCAGAAGCGCTGGTTTAGATTTTATTGTTTGTTGTTTAAACGTGTGTGTTTTAGGCTATATTTAAAAAATATATATATTCTATATTTGATAAGGTCTATTTAGGGTAGGCCTATTCGCTATAGCCTACTGTGGAGGGGGGAAATCACCCACCGGCAAATCGCACCTTGCTTAACCATGTTTTTTTAAATTATTTCTGCATATGGAAAGAATTCCAGTCCTGCTGTCTGCTGTCCTGTCCGTGAAGTTTTTTTTTGTTTGTTTGTTTATTTTTTAACAGAACTGTTTTTGAAGACGTAAATTCAGTCAATCTGTTGGATGAGATTTGTTCCTTAGTGTAAAATAGAAATGCATGGTAATTATATAAAAAACATATTTATTCGGGTTTCGAACCCGTGTATTTGTACTGCTTAAACCTTCAGCTCTACCACTCGACCACAAGTTCGGTTGTTCTCGAGTCAGTGTGCCCACAAACGACAGATGCACTCTTCAATCTTCTCATTCCTCAATAGTTTAGCATCATTGATTGCACCTAATTTATTTTCACTGACTGCGAGATAGGCCTCTTTTAAATTTTGATTTATAAAATGTTCTGCTCTAAAAGTTTGCTATATTCTATTTAAAATGTAGGCTACTTTTACATACGTTTTGCTTTCGCTAAATGTCCCTTTGCGCCACCTGGCGGTAATTTCGCGAATGACTTAGAAATGCGACTGTTTTTTTTTTGCCGCGGTGAATTCACCGCGGTAGACGCCGCGGCGGCAATAGGCATTCTGGTTGGCTACCTACTGTAGAGTTATTTCAGATTTCATGGAAGGAGAGCTTGATTGCTTACAGAGAGGCTTTAAAAGCTGCTAGATCAGCTTATTTTTCAAACCTATTAGAAGAAAATAAACATAATCCTAGGTATTTATTTGAACAAGTGGCTAAACTAATGAAAAAGAAAGCTTCAAGCTCAGAAGTTTCCAAGAAACACAGCAGTAATGACTTTATGAACTTCTTCACTTATAAGATCTATAATATCAGGGACAAAATTATATTAACTATGCAACCGTCTACTACAGTATCGCATCAGACAGTGCAGTGTAGTCTTCATGATGAAAAACTTGATTCATTTGTTGCTATAGGAGAGGAAGAACTTTGCAAACTCGTTAAATCATCTAAATCGACAACTTGTATGTTAGACCCTATACCGAATAAAACTATTGAAAGAGATGCTTCCAGAGGTCATAGATCCTCTTCTCAATATCATTAATTCATCTTCGTCATTAGGATACGTACCAAAAACCTTTAAAGGGATACTCCACCCAAAAATGAAAATTCTGTCATCATTTACTCACCCTCAAGTTGTTGCAAACCTGTATGAGTTTCTTTCTTCTGCTGAACACAAGGGAAGATATTTTGAAGAACGATTAAAACCAAACAGTTGTTTGGCACCATTGACTTCCATAGTAGAAAAAAAAATACAATGGAAGTCAATGGTCCCAAAGTTCCAATCGTTCTTCAAAATATCTTGCTTTGTGTTCAGCAGAAGAAAGAAACTCATACAGGTTTGCAACAACTTGAGGGTGAGTAAATGATGATAGAATTTTCATTTTTGGGTGGATTATCCCTTTAAGCTGGCCATGATTAAACCGCTTGTTAAAAAAACGCAACTTGATCCTGCAGAATTAGTCAATTACAGGCCGATCTCGAATCTGCCTTCTGTCAAATATATTAGAAAAAGTATCCTCACAACTGTGTTCCTTTCTTGAAAGAAATGATATCTGCGAGGATTTTCAGTCCGGATTTAGACCGTACCATAGTACTGAGACTGCTCTCATTAAAGCCACAAATGATTTGCTCTTATCATCCGATCATGGTTGTATCTCTCTATTAGTGTTACTCGATCTTAGTGCTGCATTTGATACTATCGACCACAACATTCTTTTAAATAGACTAGAAAACTATGTTGGCATTAGTGGAATTGCACTAGCATGGTTTAAATCATACTTATCTGACCGTTATCAGTTTGTTGCAGTAAATGAAGAGATGTCTTATCGATCACAAGTTCAGTATGGCGTACCACAAGGCTCAGTACTAGGACCGCTGCTGTTCACTCTATACATGCTACCATTAGGAGATATCATTAGGAAATATGGAATTAGCTTTCACTGTTATGCCGATGATACTCAGCTGTACGAAACTTACTAATTCACAAAATTAACGGAATGCATAGCTGATATAAAAAATTGGATGACTAGTAATTTCCTACTACTTAATTCTAAAAAAACAGAGATTCTAATTATTGGACAAAAAACTTCCACATGTACTGATTCTTACTCACCTGGGCTTTTTATGAACTCAGATGCGCGGGCGCGCACGAGAAAAATAAATAAATAACTGAGCGCACGGGCGGCGCGTTAACAGGCTAGCGAGATACTAGCGTGTTGTGCTAACAGAAATGGAAGCTAGCGATGTTAGGTTAATCTGAGATGTTAAGTAAACTGTAATTAGTAGTATAAACAACTAGAAATGATCGTAAATTATGGTTCAAAACAGAAAGAAATACGAGGCTTAGACGGAGCTAACAGACTCGGAGCAAACACACTCACACACAGCCACACACTCACACACCAAAAAACTGTGTGTGTTAAACTGAACAGGTGTGTGTGTGTGTGTGTGTGTGTGTGTGTGTGTGTGTGTGTGTGTGTGTGTGTGTGTGTGTGTGTGTTAAACTGAACAGGGTGTGTGTGTGTTAAACTGAACAGGTGTGTGTGTGTGTGTTAAACTGAACAGGTGTGTGTGTGTTAAACTGAACAGGTGTGTGTGTGTTAAACTGAACGTGTGTGTGTGTGTTGTGTGTTGTGTGTGTGTGTGTGTTGTGTGTGTGTGTGTGTGTGTGTGTGTGTGTGTGTGTGTGTGTGTGTGTGCTCTTTGATCAAATCAAATCAAATTTTATTTATGGAGCACATTTAAAATCAACCTTGGTTGGCCAAAGTGCTGTACAGTGTTGTTGCAAAAACAATAATTAAACAAAGAGCATCACAGCGTAAGAGACATCAGGAATCCAAATTGTATTTTAAAAGTATTTATTTTTGCAAGAATAGTTCCCAGTCCAACCACAGTCCAGCTACAGGGGAGTGAGACCTTGAGCAAGGGCTGGCTAGCAGTCTATACTGTTCTATCTCTTGTTTAGACAAGAGCAACAAAGGAACTTTATGACCATCCCTAAGACCAGGGGGTTTTCTCACCTCTGAAGTGAGAGGTCACTTGCCCAACCATCTGCTGAGTGTCTCACACACACCCTCTAGCTGTATTAACATAACAACAGAAAACAGATCCTCTGTTTCTCGTACACAGATAAGGAATTCATGATTGAATCAAAAGAAAACCCTCACAATGGCCCTCATTTATCAAAAGTGCGTACACCAAATTTCCAGCGTACACCTGGCGTACACCCAAAACCACGGTGACTTTGAGATTTATCAATATGGACTTTGGCGTACGGCACACTCAAATCTTACACCAGCTCAGGAGGTGGTGTACGTATGTTTGAGTTAGTGCGGAAATGCGCCGAAAAACAATTCCTAACACCATAAAACGCACTGACAAACTTGAAGAGTTTGGTTCCAAAACGCAATAAATCCATTTTGATTATTTTGAGTAAAAATGTGTTTTCTTTACCAAGAAAGTGGAAAGATGAAAACCACTATTTTCTGTTTCAAACTTTCACATAGCATTTGTAGGTTATAATAACAACAACAACAAAAAAATCCAGGTTTTGATTTTCAAAGATTTATTATAAAACGGGTTACTTGGCGATGTGATGTACGGGGGAAAAATTGACGATGGCGCCTGTGTTTGGCTTAGCCGCGTCTCTCTCAGTTTTTTCTGTCTCTTGGTCTCAGATATTTATTTTAATATGCCTTTTAATGCCACTATTCTTGTCCACAAATGTATCAGCGGCCCTGGTTTATGATCGGCAATTGCTGTTGCTTATTAGAGCTGAAATGTCCGGATTAATGGGTATCGGTGACCCACCTCCAATACCACCCTGTATTCGCCTGTGCTTACCAGGCCACGATCTCGCACTGCACCGCGATTGGAGAAGAAAGCCTGCGCACCTGCCCAAGAAGTGTGGTAAACGGAGGAGGCGAGGGACCAGAGCAGGTTTCCAGGTCAAGAATCGCAGCCTATGGAAATACTTCCCTGTTGGCAACCGGTCGGACTGTCTTCTTGTGGATCGTAATCTTCCATTTTTCTATCAACCAGGCATTGACTGGCCCTGGATCCCCGCCAGAGCATCTCAGCTGCGGTCAGTGTTTCCGGATGCGTCCGGTGGATTATTTCTGTTTATTTAGATAGGGACAGTTTTGCGGTGTGTTGTGGCAAAACTTCTGTTAAACATCATCACTGCGTAAGAGACACTCAGAGTCAAATTAATAAAAAGAGAAATATTTATTCTTGCAAGAAGGCCCAGTCGCCATCACAGCCGTTACATTCTGTGAAGTGAGTGGCGCGCACCAGGAAGACATGAGACAGCTTTTATACTCTTTTAAAGGTTCCTTCTCACCCGCTGTACTTTCCCCCCACTCAGATAAGGTCCCCTCTGCTGTTCAGTTTCTACTTAAGGACACAAACTGGTACTGGAATAAACCAGCCAAATCTGACCATTCCTAAGGTCAAGAGGTCCTGTCCCATATATTCCTGAAACGTCACGCACAAGCACGTACACACATATATTTTACACATTGATTTCTGTTAGGAATAAATGACTATTAAAATTTCTACAACAGGTGCTTCGTCAAAAGGGTTTCCTGCCGGGTCCGTGTGGCTGGTTGTCTCTGAAGTGCCTGGATGGAAGTTTCTGAACTGCCGGTCACGTGTGATTGCCAGGCGAATGAGAGTCTTTACAGTTCGAAACGCGTTGCAGGAGAGATGTTAAACGAACTTCGCAGCAAACTTAACTTTGAACCGAGACTTTTATGAAAAAGAAAATAAAGGAAGAAATGAAAGTAAGACGAGTTAGATGGCTTGAATGAGCTGTTTTAACCCCGATCGTGATGGGTTATTTGTCTGCTGGTCTAATTTGGTCTGGTCGATGTAGAAGCGTGCGAACATGCTCTTTGTTGTTTTCAGAGAGAAGCACGAACATGAACACTCTCTTGCTGTTGCTAGAGAGAGGCGCCAACTTAATTCAACACCGAACCGAACTCAAAACCGAACTGTCAAAACCGCACTGCAAAACCGAACTGGCCTCTAACTCCTTTGTTCGGGTCTTTAACTTAAAGTTAGTCCAACCTCTTTTGAAGAATTCTGACCAATGAGACAATGGCATCATTTTAGGAGGTGGATCTAGTTCCTACTTATCGTTATCTGGGATCTGCTTGGGTTCCAGCACCAGCAGAGAACAAGAGACCACAGTTTAAACATTATAGATTATTATAATCATACAAAGCATTTTACACAGATTTCACTCAAGCCATCTTTTGAATTAAGGGCATACGATTATTTTGATTGGAAGCACGATACTCTTTCATTCATACACACAGTTATATCACCATTACATGATTTATATGTAATCTAAGCATAGTACAAACATGAATTGTAGGAACAACAAGAATTATGATGTTTGATTATAAGTCCACTGAGCATTGTTCTGTGTGAGTTTTAATGGGTTTGATATGTAAAGTCTGTGTAAGTCTCTCACGGTTTGAGAGATTTCAGCTCTGGGTCCTTCAGAGGTATTTACGACTACGGCGGTCTGTTTTAAATCTGTTGTCCTGGGATCAAACACCTCGGTCGTTATCTTAGTGGGTCCATCTCTGAACCAATTGGTGTTTTCTAACGTTGACAACATTCTTCCAGTTGAGCACATCCCTTTGGGGCCTGCATGGTCATAAAGTCCTTTCTGAGGGGGTCTATTGTTGACTTAGCTGGAGCCGGGATCTTTTATGGCTGAATTAGTGATTGAGTTCTGTTTGAATGAATTAAATGGAAGATTCATTTGTGTTTGGTTCACCCTCAAACCCTACAGGCCTCCCAGAAAAACTTCCCCGCGCTGCAGCAGATGCGGAGGACTTGATTGGGCAAGTGCTAAAGTTTTCCCCACACAGACGGTAAATTGAAATTCTTCTATGTGATGTTCATAATAATCAATGGAATGGGTAAACTATCAGTATTTGTTATCTTAAAAAACAGGGTTGTTTGTAAAGCAATTTGTCTTGCTTTTGTCAACGTGTTCATTCTTAGTATGACATATCAAACTTTTGTTTCTTTCTTTTTAGGCCAGCTGAGAAGGACTGTCACGGAACGCACACAAACAGGTAGGGTAAGATCCAATAGCAATTTATTGGGGTAGTCCGTAATCATAATCCAAGTCAGGCAAAAGGTCAAAATCCAACAAAGGCAGTCCAGAAAACACGAAACAATACAGGCATGGAAACATGGAATTGCGCGGACATCAAACAAGGACTCCATGACAAACACTGACACAACAGGGTATAAAACAAAGAACTAACAATGAATAACAGGGAACAGCTGGGTACAATGATGACGGGGAACAGCTGAGTGCAATGAACAGTGATTGGTACAGACAAGGATTGTGGGGAATGCAGTTCCAGAGTGAATGGTGACAGTATGGGGAAGAGACCTCTAGTGGACACCCGGGGAAACACAAACCAGACACTGTGACATAACCCCCCCTCTACGGAGCGGCTACCAGACGCTCCAAGACCCACAAAAAACAAACAAAACAAGAGTCCAGGAGGGAGGTGGAACGGTGGAGGATCAGGGGGAGGGATGGGGGGCCAGGTCCATGGAAGGGAACAGAAACAGGGGGTGACGGTTTAGCCGGCGGCCAGAGCAAAACAGAAAGTTCATCTGGCAGCCAGGGCGGTGAAGACCCCTCGGGCGGCGGCCAGGGCGGTGAAGACCCTCGGGCGGCGGCCAGGGCGGTGAAGACCCCTCGGGCGGCGGCCAGGGTGGTGAAGACCCCTCGGGCGGCGGCCAGGGCGGTGAAGACCCCTCGGGCGGCGGCCAGGGCGGTGAAGACCCCTCGGGCGGCGGCCAGGGCGGTTGAAGACCCCTCGGGCGGCGGCCAGGGCGGTGAAGACCCCTCGGGCGGCGGCCAGGGCGAGCAGCTCGAGCGGAGCTGTCAAGGTGAGACGCTTGGGTGGCGCCGTCAGGGCGAGACGCTTGGGTGGCGCCGTCAGGGCGAGACGCTTGGGTGGCGCCGTCAGGGCGAGACGCTTGGGTGGCGCCGTCAGGGCGAGACGCTTGGGTGGCGCCGTCAGGGCGAGACGCTTGGGTGGCGCCGTCAGGGCGAGACGCTTGGGTGGCGCCGTCAGGGCGAGACGCTTGGGTGGCGCCGTCAGGGCGAGACGCTTGGGTGGCGCCGTCAGGGCGAGACGCTAGGGTGGCGCCGTCAGGGCGAGACGCTTGGGCGGCGCGTCAGGGATGGCAGTCACCTCTGGAATGGTCTCAGGGTTAGGAGCCACTAAACAAGTTGTTGAGGAGACCTTTCTCCTCCTCCTCCGTCTCCGGACCACCGGACTCAGGACCACCGAAAATGGGACCACCGGAACTGGGACCACTGGACTCTGGACCACCGGAACTGGGGCCACCGGAACAGGGACCACCGGACTCGGGACCCCCGGAACAGTCACAGAGGAAGTCCTCTTTCTCCTCCTCCGTTTCGGGACCACCAGAACCAGCGTTGAAGGGTGAGGCGGTGGAATGGCGGTAGGAAGCTCCAGTGTGAAAGCCATCTTGTCTGGTGACACCGGCGACGAGTCGGCCACTCCTTCTGGAAATCTAAACCCAACTGAAATATCCCACCTGCTGCGGGAATGAAGATATCCGACAAAGCCGTCAAAGTCCAATATCTCCAGTCCCCTCATTTCCCAGGCTGGCAAGGGATCATCAAGGCAGCAATTAAAAAGGTCTTTCAAAGCTGCATCATTATATCCCATGCCTCCTGAAAGAGTCAAAAATGTCTGAGCCAGACAACCCACCGTCTGGCCCTGCTGGCGTAGTGTCACCAAATCTTTGACTCGTCCCCTCCTCTCCTTCTCCGTGTTGGGGGAAAGGATACGAAACCCCATAATGCTGGATCTATAATTGATGGAGTCCTTCTGTCACGGAACGCACACAAACAGGTAGGGTAAGATCCAATAGCAATTTATTGGGGTAGTCCGTAATCATAATCCAAGTCAGGCAAAAGGTCAAAATCCAACAAAGGCAGTCCAGAAAACACGAAACAATACAGGCATGGAAACATGGAAGTGCACGGACATCAAACAAGGACTCCATGACAAACACTGACACAACAGGGTATAAAACAAAGAACTAACAATGAATAACAGGGAACAGCTGGGTACAATGATGACGGGGAACAGCTGAGTGCAATGAACAGTGATTGGTACAGACAAGGATTGTGGGGAATGCAGTTCCAGAGTGAATGGTGACAGTATGGGGAAGAGACCTCTAGTGGACACCCGGGGAAACACAAACCAGACACTGTGACAAGGACTGAGCCTTCAGAACCATGGAGCTCTATTTGTTTTATTATTGTATTTTTGCCACTTTGGCCATTCACCTACACATTTCATACTTTAACATTCCAAAATGCATCTTGCACACTACATTTGCACTATTACTTTGCACTCTTCATCCCACTCCATTTGTACTTGTATTGATATTATGTCATAGTTGTATACTAAAACTAGGGCTGCACGATTATGACAAAAATCATAATTGTCGATTATTGCCTTGAAATTATAATTGTGATTATTAATTACGATTATCACAATTTACATTGAATGATGTTTTGAACAGCTTTATGCCATTGTTTGAAGCGACTGCATGCCATATTGTTATATCAAAATAAAACAGCTGAAAACTCCTCCTGAACAACTTTCAATCCTTTTCTATGGTTTAATGCTAATTATAATTACAATGTTACACTAACTAAAATTAAAACAATGGGGAAAAAACCCTTAAGATAAGCTGTAAAAAAAGCACTCATTTTAAGCACACAGAATAATGTAAGTGGACTTTTTGTAATTGTGTCTTTGAACGATTGAATAATTGTGGCATCCATAATTGTAATCGCGAATACAAATTTGATTAATTGTGCAGCCCTAACTAAAACTGTATAAAACTGACTCTGATTCTTGTATTATTGTATTCTTGTATTCCACAAACCAAAAACTAACGTTCCCAGAACGTTCTGGGAACCATAAATTGTTAGCTGGGGTGATCAGAACTGTCCGTGAAGGCCTGTAAGTTATGGAACAGTATCCCCATCACTGTCAGGGAATGTTCCACATTTTCTATATTTAAAACCAAACTCAAAGTGTGGCTTATAGCAAACCAGTCTTGTGACCACTAAGTAATTTTTTTATTCTGCTTGTATCTTTCATTTTTGTCATTTTGTTTGTTGTAATCTCTGTATTTTTGTAATTTGTCTAGGGACTACGGATGTAAATTAGCCTGTGGCTATAATCCGGCATGTTTACGTCTGTTTTTGTTTTTTTTTGTTTCAATGCAGATGTTCATTAATGTGCATTGTCCCTATCAAATAAATAAATAAATAAGTATAGTATAGTATAGTATAGTATAGTATAGTTTTGATTTAACTGTAAATGACATTTTATTATGTATAGCTAACAGGGGAGCTCCAGTTAGCACACGTACATCAAGTCAAGTCACATTTTGGCACATTGGCTTTTGGCTTGCTATTGGCTTTTGGCTTGCTTAGTTGGGGACATTTTACATTTAATTTTGAATTTAACAATACTATTACAACATTGTTTTCCTGTTATCTCTGTAAAGCTGCTTTGAAACAATTTGTATTGTAAAAAGCGATATATAAATAAAGGTGACTTGACTTGACATTTATTTATACAGACTTCTTACAATACAGAGTGTTTCAAAGCTGCTTTACAGAGAACAGGAAAATAATGCAACAAAGTTTGTTTCCAGAAGAAAATAGCATCACAGTCCAGCTTAAGTAAGTTCTTTGATGTTTCATTTTTGTTGTAAAAAAGTTATTCATTTAGGTTAAAAGTTATTAATTTATATATATATATATATATATATATATATATATATATATATATATATATATATATATTATATATATATATATATATTATATATATATATAGCCGGTCTGGAGAAAAACCGTGATGTCATCGTCCAGATCAGTTCAGTTCTCATATGATGGTGTCAATGCAGGAGATCAATAATATTGTTGAATATTAGTTTAAATGTTAAATTTAATGTCCCCAACTAAGGAAGCCAAAAGCCAATGGCGATAAAGGTGAAAAAGGCGACAGTGAAGATCAGAACCGAAACTCCATCAGTGACAGAATGGAGAAAAAACCCTTGTGAGAACCCAGGCTCAGTCTCAGTCCTCCTCTGGCCAACGACCCAACAGTGTATGATTATGATTCAGGCATTACAGGTCAGAGGTCAGATTAGATTGGAACAATCACAATATTATCCAGTTTCCTCTGGTTGGAGATCGGACGGGTTTGTTGAGGATCAGTGCTTCTCCAAAATGGATTTACATTAACCATATACATCTTATAGATGTTTATTTTAAATGTTTATTTACATCCGATCAGGCTATATAATACCTACTCTTTTAGTGCTCGTTAAGTAGGTACTTATTGAAATTAAGTACGTAATCAGTAAGTATGCAGTTTCAAATGCAACCATGGTCCAGCCATATCACTCAAAACTACAATTCCCAGAATTCCTCCTGCTCATCACCTGCACTTACTCAGCCATCATCCTCACCTGCACCTGATCAACACACTCATCACCAAAGTATTTAAACACACCTCAGTCACACACTTTGTCTGGTCTAAGACTGGTTTTAAACTGTGAATTACTCATCGTTCTACTTACCCGAGTTATTTACCCACTGAGATTTCTTCAAGATCCTGTATCCTAAATCCCTCGTCTGTTCTCTACCTCCAATGTTTCCACAATCCCTGTAAGACAAAGACATTGTTTCTTAATTTACTCACAGCAACCAAAAAGTGTGTGTGTGTGTGTGTGTGTGTGTGTGTGTGTGTGTGTGTGTGTGTTTGTGTGTAAATACTTAACATTTGAGGTCATCCCCTCTATCTTTAACTGCAAACCCAAGAACTAAAGCATTATACTTGGATTGCTCATTGTTTGTCCATACTCTCCTGTTTTGGACACTGCAATAAATCATTGGATCATAGGTGTGTATTGATCTGGGGGAACTTTGCTGTTTAAGTGCTGTTCTTGTTTTAGTTTAAAGTGCTGGACTGTCCTATGTGATCACTCATTCATAACTCATAAGAAGGGTTATGTCCTCTGATCATAACTCATAAGAAGGGTTATGTCCTCTGATCACTGTGAGTGTGGAGGCATCTGAGTAAGTATGCAGATCAGACACTTGAGGGTTTTTTGAACACCTATCTACTTTTAATATCTTGTTATCCTACACTTTGTCTGTGTCCCAATGTGAAGGCTGCATCCTCCGAAGGCCGCGGACTTCGGAGGATGCAGCCTATTCGGCCTTCGAAGGACGCACCATGTAGCCTTCGTAGGATTTCCTAATTGCGCATCCAGGTGTTCCCGATTACCGCTCCTGGCGCCTATAGCAACAGTGCGAGAGACAGCTGCCCTCCTGATCATTAAGTTGTTATAATTGAGTAAACAGCTATGGAGCCTGAATTGGCTATTGTCATTTTTATGTTTTATATTTTACTGGAGGACATGTGAGGATGTTTGACTCATGTGTTTTCGGTTTAGCCAAAACAGTGGCCAGAGCTGGTTTACTGCGTCGAATTCAGAGGCTGCGTAGCCTACTGACTGAATTGCCGGATTAAACTGTTCAAATATTGGGCGTTAATTTACGTAAATAATGTAGCCTAATGAAATACATGAAAAGATAAGAAAACACATTAGGCAATATATATATATATATATATATATATATATATATATATATATATATATTATATAGGCCTATATATAAAAGGTTCAAGGCTATTGGCTATTCTTTTTTTTTTATGTACATAAATGGACCATGGTGAATTTATTTA
The DNA here is from genome assembly GCA_036326025.1 of Chrosomus eos. Classification (NCBI taxonomy): domain Eukaryota; kingdom Metazoa; phylum Chordata; class Actinopteri; order Cypriniformes; family Leuciscidae; genus Chrosomus; species Chrosomus eos. The sequence goes on along the minus strand of JAZAVI010000669.1, from coordinate 2,623 downwards.
CAGTAGGCCTACTCGGGTTTTCCAATCCGTTCCCAAAGGTTTGTAAACTCACGGATTTGTGGCCTCGTCTGTGCCAACCTGGCCTCCTGTTTATGCGGGATGCATTTCATTATGTTTAAACTTAATATTTCTTGAATTTTCTAAAAAACGACGTTTAGGCCACTTGTCTTTAAAGTCAAATTTTATAGGAGGAAAAAGCTCAGTATAATAGAATAAGCCTAAGCAAAAAAGACTTCACATTTAAAAAATAAATATAACACAAACACAAGATTAGGTTATATAAAAATAAAACATTCATACATTATTTTATGATTAACATATCAGCCTACTGTCTTCAGTGAACTCAACGCAAATGATAATAATATTATTAGCCTACATAGGCTACACATTTAGAATGCGCTTTTTTTTTTTTCAAAAAAAGGAACAAAGAAATTCGTCAAATGTCAGTCATAATACAGGGCTAAGATTATCACAAATAAAAACAAGATTTTGACGCAAGTGTGTGGGAGTGTGAGCGTGCACTGCATGGCATGAAGGAGCGGCCGCGGACACTTGCATTATAAACAGTGGAAACAACTTGAAAAATAGGCCTACTCTATCATTTCTGGTCATACAGAAAAGAATAATAGCCTACATCATTCGCAACTACTTTTATTTGTCCAAATTCACATAACAAGAAAACGTTGTCCTTTTGTAAAATAAAATAAAACAATCAATCACGCTTTCATGATCTCCGTGAACTCAAGCGCGTCTCAAAAATGAATTTAAACAAAATATACCTAGCCTAAAGCTTGAAATTATCACTTAAACGAACAATTAAAATGCCACGTTATTAATTCAGACACATTTATTATCATAAATCATGGTTCCAGAGACATGGCTCTTCTCATTCAGCACTGCGGAAAAAAATATAATTTACAGGTTCTAATCTGGCCTGTCTAATCGACATTTTTTCCATAGTAATTTGTGAATATTTTAAATGTTTAATAAAGGGGCAAAAGGTGTTTTTTTTTTTTTTTTTTTTTTTTTTTTTTTGCAGCATTTGTGTAGCCTACAGTTCAAATGTTGGTGTTCAACTTTGCCTTTTAAAAATACAACAATCGTTCATTTTTAGTTTTTCAATTAGGGGTTAAAAAAAGAAAAACGAATGGAAGCAATTATATAGCCTATTATTAAATATTTCAAATAATGTATTTGGAGAAAAGTTTGATTGTCAATCAAAATACTAGTAAAATCAAATACTTTAATCTAAAAACTATCACTAAAATAGTGATAACTACTATCTTTATTTTGATAATCCATGTAAATTTGCATCCATTCGTTTTTCATTTTTTAACCCGTAATTGAACAACGAAAAATGAACGGTTTTTGTATTTTTAAAATGCAAAGTTGAACGCCAACATTTGAATTTGAACTGTAGGCTACACACCAAATGCTGCACTAAAAATGCTGTTGTCACCGGTGCGCAATGAATTATGGGGTAGATCAGGGTAGGATAGGCCGCTAAGGATCCATTTATGTATCCTTCCTTTCACGGGGAAACGAAGGGTGCATTTGGCGTCGCTTTTGAATCAGGGTAGCCTTCGTCGTGCCGCGATGACGCAACCGGCCTTCCAATACGGCCTTCGAAGGATGCTGAATTGAATTGGGACAGCCTTCATAACTCCGCGGTGACACAATTGGCCTTCAAATGCGGCCTTCAAAGATGCAGCCTTTGAATTGGGACAGCCTTCGTCGCGCCGCTGTGACGCAATCGGCCTTCAAATGCGGCCAAGCGGCCTTCAAATGCGGTCTTTGGAGGATGCAGCCTTCACATTGGGACACAGCTTTTGTATCTTACCCCTCATTGTTTTACAGGTGTCTGATGGTTCCAAAGTCCCAAAACTGATTTGGTCAATCCCAAGACAAGCCAAGTATGAGGATTGGGTAAAATTGAGACCTGGATTTGAACAAAGTGACACCACCTCCCTCTACCATCTTCACTAAACCTGAGAGATGTTTGAGAGCAGGTATGCTTGCCGCTTATTCATGGAAATGCTCTTCTGTAAAATAATTCTCTTGAATTCATGCTTTTACTAATATTAACAGAGGTGTATGAAACAATGTGGCTGTTAAAATTTTAGGGCTGGTTATCTATTGATGTATTAATTGAATGTCAGTGTTATTTTTTTTTAAAAAATCAGTCTTGAAGTTAGTTCTGGTTAATGTCTGTGTCAATGTGAACTGTGATTGTAACCCTGCCTGTCAGCATTTTCTTGTACTCATCTGCATTCTTTGGATTTATTTAATCTTGTAATACTTCCATACCTTGTTACTTTCCCCCTTTAAAATCTTTGTATTTATGCCTTTGTTCTATTTGTTTGAATCAATTTCAGTTGTATAGTGCTTCTGAAAATGGTTTCTCAGTGGCTTTTTGCCACATTATTTTAGTTTGTGCTCATTTGCAGTATTTTGTATTGATGCCCTTGTGCCCTCTTTAATGCACCCTTTGTTTAAGCTTATGATTGTGAACTTTTTTTCTTTTGGCCTTTTATGTCCTCTTCCTATATTTATTTATTTAAATTATTTTTTGTGTTCTGTAACTTAGGGTTTTGATACTGTCTCAATACAAAAAGGCGCGAAA
>JAZAVI010000668.1:0-63214 GCA_036326025.1 Chrosomus eos | reverse complement strand
AACCATGCTAGTAAATTCCATAATGCCAACTATTTTTTTCTATTATTTTTAAAAGATTTTTGTGGTCGAAGATCAAATGCCGCACAAGTAACTTAGAGAGATAAAAACCACGTCGGATGAAAAGGAAATCTTTGTGACTTTAATGGGGACAGTTAGTATATGGTACGGTCAAATCCGGACTGAAATCCTCGCAGATTTTATTTCTTTCAAAAAAGGAACACAGTTGGGGGGTATGCTTTTTTAGTTTCTTTGAAAGAAAAGGCAGTTTTGAGTTTGGGCCCTGAAATTTGCTAATTCTGTAGGATCAGTTGCGTTTTTTTAACAAGCGGTTTTCATGCCAGCAAAAAGGTTTTTTTGGTACGTTCCTAGGAAAAAGATGAATTAATGATTTTTAAAAGGGATCATGTCTCTGGGCATCCTTTCATTTGCTTGGTCGGTTGGGTCAACTAAAAGTTGTCGTTTGATGAATTTTAAAAATTTTGCAAAATTCTTCCCTCCATGCAACTTTGAATAAAAATTTTCCCTCACGGAGACTAAAATGACTCCCTGGGCGTACTGTAGTGCGGTTGCATGTTAAAATTTTGTCCGTATTATAGTCTTATAAGTAAAGAAGTTCTTAAAGATTACTGCTGTGTTTCTTGGAAACTTTGGGTTGAAGCTTTTTTTTCGTTTTTGCTTTAGCAGTGAAATGATACCATGCTTTCTGAAAAGGGGCCCCAGAGGAAGCAAATATATGGAAAAAAGAATGGGTGGAGAATAGCCCTGCGGCACCCCACAGGAGAGTTGGCCTGGGGAGGAAAAAAAAAATTCCCCAGTTTGACGAGAAACTTTATTGTTAGTAAGATCAAAACCAGGGGGGGAAGTTCCCTGGAGCCCAGGGTATTCTAGTCGGGTAAAAGAGTTTTATGATAAAAACTGTATCAAAGGCCGGGGTTTTTTAAGTCTAACAGTATTAGGATCACAAAGTCCCCAGCATGGGTTTTCGTTTAAACATTTATATCTTTTAGAAACCCTTAAAAGAGCGACTCTGTGCTTTGGAAGGTTTTTTAAACCGACTGGAAAGTTTAAAGAATTTGATTTGGGGTAAGATGAGATTGGAGTTGATTGAGAACCGTTTTCCAATACTTTTGAAATAAAAGGAAGGGTCGAAATAGGCGAAAATTATTAAAATCCCTAAACAAGGGGAAGGTTTTCTTGAGCAGAGGTGTAACGGGTAGCTTGTTTTGTGTATCGGGATAGTCCCTGTGCTCAAGATTTATTCATAAAAAAACAAACATGTTTCCAAACCAAATTTAAAAATTTTTTTTCAAGATCGGGGAGAAAGAACATCAAGAGAGAGAAGGAAGGTTTCAAATTTCAACAATTTATCTGGGAATAGAAGAAACAGGGTCAAACACACTCCCTATGGGTGAAAAGGAACACCAAAATTAGGCCAAGACATTAGCAGATGTTGCAAATGGGATCTTAGAGAGGTGTCTTCTCACAGAAAAACCTTGAGAAACCTTTACTAATGATAGGGAAAGGATAAGGGTTTGAAAAATATGATGATTTTTTTTAAATGAAATTAGAAAAAAATACTTAGCTTAGCAGTATATAGCTTTCTGAAAAACACTGGGGGTTTTTAGCATTTCATAAAAAATTTGTAGTTACAATTTTCCATTTCGTTTGTCTTTACATGCTCGCCTCAAGAGCGGATGGTATCATTTAGCCTTGGGTTAGTCTTAAGTTTTGACTTCTTTGCTTTTAAAGGGCAGTGGCATTTAAAACCCCAGGCATACGATTTAAAAAAGACTAAGGGCCAAACCAATTCTCCCCTTACCCCCCTTTGCCTTCCCTTTTGCCCTACCCTTCCCTTCCCTTGACCCTTGGAAACAGAGTGGCAAGGCGTAGGGGTTAAAATATTTCCCCAAAAAATGGGACCCACTCGCCCCCGTTGGCGTCATTATAAGTCGTCGCTGCGCCTACGTGCAGGAGATGCACCGATTTTTATCACAACTTCCAAGATGCCGTCGACAGCTGCAGTCTTTTCAGTCGCGTGGGTTAATCAATTTTTTGCATTTGCTGTGAAGTTTACCGAAAACAATGGAGACAACGATATCTTCGAGGGCCTCAGTTTGCTGGGTGGATAGTTTATGGTATGTATGATTGAAATTTTTAAACGAAAAGTTAGTTAACCCACAACTCTGTAACGTTAGAAGCTTGTTACATGTAAATGGTGTTGTATAAACATGTTGGAGGTACGACCTTGTTTTTATTTCATTTATTTATTTACTGTGTTAAATGTTTACAGGGTTTATACAACTCGATAACCACTAAATCGTACGTGATCCCTATTGCTTTATTTGTTGTGTTTACGACGGCGGTGTGTTCAAGGCACTTTCGTTTGAGTTTAATTTTTAAATGTAATACACACAAATACAAGATAGGGTTTTAACTCTATTTCTTAAGAAAATCCCGAGTTCCCACTCCATATTACGATATTGTGTGGCGTTCATGTGCGTTAAACCCTCGTAAATCGTTTTTTCGAGACGACTTGAACAACCAATAGCTTGTGTGGTATGTTCGGGAAGGGGGAGACGTAAAATTTGTAGTAATGTGTTTCCATGCAGAATATGATGTGTATTTTTTTTTCAGGCTGGTCATCCGTAACGTACTGCAGGTTAAACATAAAAACGTGCCATCTTGGGGTTTTGTGGTTTGTTTGTGGAGCTGAAGCGGGGAATTTCCCCCTGAGCAGAAGAGAAATGAATGCTTTGCAGAGGCTCTTGCAAAGAGAACAGGACCATGGCTGGGGTCATCAGCTGGAAACTTTATATATTTTTACTGGCTGGCTCATGGACTATCATATCGAGTAGTGTCCAGTGTTTTTCAAGGGTGCCGAAAGCCACAGTCCATCGTGTAATCCACAGAGTGGCACAAAACATATGGGTAAACCTGAAGAAAGCCATCTTTTCACAAGCAGAGGGCCCTGCAGGCAGTGGGCAAGGATTTGCCCAAACTATCCAGAACTCCTCCTTTTAAACCCAAAGTTGTTGGTGCAATAGATGGCACCCAAAATCAGGCTAAAACCCCCGCGGCGGCACCAAATAGATTTTTTAAATACAAGGGCTTTTATTCCATCAACTGCAAGCATATGTGATTAAAGTGGACGATTCCTAGATGTATTTATTGGTTATCCAGGTCAGTTCCGACACAGCATACTGAAAAACAGTTCATTTTATAGGGCACAATGTTATCCCCCTTTTAGGGTACATTATTCTAGGTGATGGGGGCTATCCTGTTTAGACACCCCACTGGCTTGTCCCACCCTACAAAGAGCCAGTGATTGGAGGAGTCCAGGGTGCTTCAATTACTATAGTCCAGGGCCCACAGCATTTTGAAGGGCTTTTGGTTCTGAAACCCGGTGGAGGTCTACACTTTTCAGGCACAATGTGTGTTTGGACAACGGGGACCCTGCTCGAGCCAGTTTACGACATTTCATTAGACATTGCGATTTCCCAATTCCTTGTGAAGGCATGGCATTAAACGAAACATCTGGGAAATGATACATGGGACAGATGGCTGGCCTAGTTTTAGGCATATGCATAGCCCCTGATGATTAATAAGTAGGTTTGTAAAGTTATTAGCCTACTTTATATATATTATATATTATTATTATATATATTTTATATATTTATATATATAATTTATATTTATATATTTTTCTTTATCCTTTCTGGGTTATTTGCAAAAATGTGAATGTGTATGTTATTCCAACCTTGTCGTTACTTAGTTAATTACATTTCATATAAAGTTATTAGCCCATATTATTATTATATTATAATTATATATATATATATTTATATATATATATATATTATATATATTGTATATGTTAAAATATATATACACTGTTATTGATGCCCAGAAACGCCTTTTTTAAGAAACGTATATTTTTTTTATTATAATATATCTAGAAATAGATAATACAGATGAATACAGAACAGCATATAAACCAAAAACATTTGTGCAAAATTGAACGCATATAAAACAAAAACATTTGTGCAAATTGAACAGCATATAAACTAAAACTTTGTGCAAATTGACCCGCATATAAAACAAAACATTTGTGCAAAATTGAATGCACATGAAGACAGCTACATTTGTTTTATCAAATTTTTTAAAGAGACACAAGAACCTCTCGTCTTGGCATTTACTCTCTTGTGGCGTTTTTTGCTCCTCACGGGACCCTCAATTAAAAATTTTAAAATTGGATTTGTTTGCCGCTTTCTTTTCCTGGGGTGAAGGAGTTAACCGGGCTTGGTGTGGCACTGGGGAGGCTGTGGCTTCTGTATTTGGCAAAGGTGAGGAGGCTCCTGTGTTGGATGCATGTACTGGGTTCAACCAATCTCTAGGAGAACGGGGACAATTTCAGAAGTAATTACATACAGTAATGGGTAATATATTCATGTATAGTATATCAACAATTAAAACCTTACCATGAGGATTGTTACCCGGATCCTCTCATTGAATGATGCAACAACCACGGGGGTCACTGAAGGCCCGTACCCAGCACCTCGTGCATATCCTCCCTATACTGCCAGTAGCAGCTGTTGCCTCTCCTGCATCTGTCCTGAACAGTTTGAGGTGTTTTTAGGTCCTAGAAAGGGAAGGGTAATATTCATAATTATATAATTTATAATTATATAATCCTCATAATTATCCTTTCATTTCACTACATGTTTTCATTAGTAATTAAATGAAAGTGACAAATAATTATTGTAAGAAATGACAGCTTCTCCTGCTAAGTGAGTGTGTTCATTTTAACAAGGATAAATATAAAACATGTTGAGAAAATAAATGACTAGCATTGAGATTGTTAAAGATTTTCATAACACTATGTTGCTTCCTTATATTTTCTCTTCAGATTCTCCCACTTCTTGGATGCTTGTTGGCCGTTCGCTTTCCTTCCAACCCCCATTTCTTTTACTAGGGCCTGTAACATTTAACCAAAATAAACAGTAATGAATTAGAAATCAGAAAGAGCTTTATTGCCACATATAATTAAATTTTTGTTTTGGTGGCAGAAGCTTCCACAGAGCACAAACAGAATGAATAACAAGAGTTGTATTAACATATCCCGTGTGTCATTTTAAATTGATTTATGATGGGCAGCTGACAGGCCCGGTATGGACTAGTCTGCGCGACGCCGTGGTGACAGTGTCCTGCGGTGACATCCTGATCGGAGGTGTAAAGACAAAAACAGATCAAACAGATGATAATATGCCTTTTGACGGGGTTTTACGACTGGTTTCATGAGCTCACAACTCGCAACTTGTCATTGTTGTTTTTATGGCATGTCCCGCCCTGGTATACCTTATTCACAACTACATCACTGCCTACGTTTTTTGTAGCAGTTTTAAATAAGGTTAGGGGATACACTGTTGAACACAGAAGACATTCTACAACTTTCCAGATACAATGGCTGCTCTCGAGAACTCCTAAAACCCCTAGAAGGTTTATGTGCATTTCGCCAACAAGAGGACCTGTTGAAATGAGAGCAGAACTAACTTTTGCACCAAGGAAAAAAGCATAATGTTAGCTTGACAAAGTTTCTTCATGAGGACACTGCTCTTGTGAAACGTGATTTCTCAATATCTGGGGGTCGTGTGGGGGTAGATATGTGTTTGAAAAGGTGACGAGTACTGTGAAACTCTACACAGCGATCTTGAAGACGATTTTACATCACAGACCCCATGTGTGATTTTCCCACAACAAAGATGGTTTCTGTTTTTCAACTACGTTTGGAGAGATTTGAACGACTGCGGTGATGATCCGTTGTACATATCCAAGTGGGATGGTTCAATTCCTGACACAAGATTTCGTGTGGTCGGAGACCACAGTAAAAAGTTACCAGACGATTGTGTTTATATTTTTTGCTGCGCGACAAGACAAAGCTCGGCGAACGTGCGTGGCCTATTCGTGAATCTGAGCATCACTCGTGCTACGACATGAATTTTTGTTTCAGTGGAAAGATGTTCGTATGCTTGAAAACATATTTACAGGCATTGACAAGATGTTTAGATGGTGCGACATGTATGATCGTTACAGTTCTGTAAAGATTAAGTTGTTTCACCCCGAGCAGGGCGTTACCAGCACTGAAGACCGCTCTTAAACCCACCACCTATTACAGCCATTAAAAACGCCTGCAGGTCGGTACAATTGCTACATTCATTCACCATGTCTCAAGAATCTACAACACTCTACTGCTACACCAACACCCCTGAGGCTGCCCGGCGATGCCTGATGACAATGCTACGCGCTGGAGCCCCACCCACAAACTTGCAACAACAGTTGGTTGGATAAATTTTGCATGGATCTTGGATATCACAACATGACCTTCCTTACAACACCATACGGCAACACTGGTGCAATAGCTGGAGCAGCGGCCCTTGCTGGAATCGACGACACAGACAGCTGTATCCGCTCTGACGGATTCAAAATCATAAAAGCGACTGTTGTGGTCCTTCTGGAACATGTCATCAACAAAAAGCTGAAAGAAATCTGTTTGGGTTGTGAAGTGGATCACCCCAGTCAGATTAGACACTCCTGCTTGTTTGAACCGGGTCCCTATTTCTTTGACGCCTACTTTGAGGAACTGACACGTAATTTGGTGAAACCGGCCTTAGCACTATTGCTCAAGCATTGAGCGTTGATGGTTTGAGGGTTCACCCCGAGAGGATTCAGGCTCAGTGGAGGCTATTTTACATGAACTGCGTGACGAAGTTTTCATTGTGGAAAAGCTTTGTGAAGTCAGAGAGAAATTGTGGCGTCAGCAGCGAACAATTGTTCTATGACGCTGTGGACAGCTGGAAAGGTATTGTCCAAGTTGCCTACAGTAACACAGCCATGGGGATACGTGTTTTGAACTGGTCTGGCAAAGTGTCTACTTAAACAACATATTAGATGTGAGATGACAGCTTGTTGTACAAGATTATTAATGAATGTGCCAATGTACCTGTTACTGTAAACAGATGTGATGTTGATACCAATCGTTTTACAAACCTCACAGAAACAATGTCGTGTTGTAAGAACTGTGTCAAATGAATGGACAGATATGATGCGTTTATGCGTTAATGCTAAGAAGCATTGCCACCAACGTACAAGATCGTCTGAATGATGATCGACGGGTGACGGCATGTTGTCATGCTGTCAGTTTGGGGCGGAGCTACGTGGTGGCCAAGGGGGGCCTCGGCCACACGCGACGCTGCATTCTGACAGCGGTGCACTTAATGGAGACTAGCAGCTAACCACTGTATACACTGTAATTAACAGCGGAGTAAGTTGAATTTCTGATTCTATATTCGCTGTTTGTTTATCGACTAGTCATTTGTCAAATCATAGTCTAGTTCTGTCATCCTTTACCTGTCCATGTTTTGCCCCTTGTGGGTTTTGTTTACTGTTGTAGTGGAAATTTTAATATTGGCTGTTAATAATGGGACATTGCATTGAAATATCATATGGTCTCTTTATCTGTATTCCTGAATTACGAGAATAGAGAGCCTTGTTTTCTATTATCATGTTTGCACAGCTGTGAAGGCATGGGTAAAGACAATCAGAAGAAGGGTGGGTCTCACCTCTGTTCTCAGAGGTGAGAAAACCCCTGGGGTTAGAAGATCTTAAGGGTAGCCACAAAGTTCCTTTGGTCCTGTTGTTCAACAACAATTGACAAAAGATAGCTTTTGAAAAGAACAAACGTAATAAAACCAGAAAGGTAGAGAACCAGTCCAAACCACGAGAAGAGATCTAGTCAGGAGAATACGGGGGTCGTTCCCACACCTCCTGCTGAGGGAAGCAGGAGGTAATTTAGGTCGTAAATGAAGGCCTTTTGGCTTCTCAGGAACAAAGAACTATTTGACCTGCCTAGGTGGTTAGAAACCAGTCCAAACCGGTTAAAGATAGATCTTTAAGGAAAATTACAGAAACTGGGAAGGAGGGGTTTACGATGCCAAAGAAACTTATAAAATGTTCATGTTTTGTGGAATCAAACAGGTCTTCTGTTTCCAAGCTGGGTAGCTGTATTGAATCACAATGAATTAAAAGCTCTGGTTGCAAGACCTAACGTATCGGTAGGCTTCTACAGAAAACTGGCCACTATTTTAAGGAATGATACCGGATGAGGCTCTCGGATGTTCTGCATACCATGAAGAAGCTGATTTCACTACGAGCATTATCACGTACGCACCTCATCACTCCGATATCAATGCGGGGTTCTATACATTCTACGTTCACACCGCCATTAATCGGTCGGGGATTCGTACGCCCCCTTTTGAGATGCGTACATATAACGAGTAATATGATGCCAATGTGATAAACTAATGATGCAGTCATTGCTAGATATGACAACCACCATTACGCATCAATCAACAAGGGGCACAACACCGACATCACCATAGAGTTGAAGGACGACCAAAACAAAGTACATTTTTCATACGGGATAGTCATCGTAAAACTACACTTTAAACCAAAGAACCATTCTATTCTTTAAAAAAAATTGTTATTATAACCCTAGAGCAGGGGTCTCAAACTCAACTTAACCGGGGGCCACTGGAGGTAGAGTCTGGGTCAGGCTGGGCCGCATCAAGTATTCCACAAAAAATAGTATTCAAGTATTATAAAAAAGGAGCACAACTGATCCAATCCTCTCAATATTTATTATTAACGTTTCTTCTGAACTGTTCCTCTGAATTTGAACATTCCTTTCTGTACATGATTGGTTCTTCATGAGCTGTCCTTCTGACAGTTGGAGTTCATTTTTACAAACTTTCTTTGTCTTTTCACTATAACACATATTTGTGATATTTATATTTGCTTATGTCCTTTTTATTTTCTTTATACAACACATTAATGATATTGAATGTTTTTTTTTTTTTTTTGGAAGGCACATTTCCTTTTATTATACTTAGAAAAACAATTATTGCTTTTGAAATACAAATATTTGCAGTCATGTCTGCCCGTCTTATTAATTTCTTTCTACACATAGATGTGTCTCAAATTACTGACTTTGCACAAATCAAAGAAAACCTTCTTATCAACCTGTTGGACGCATTATTACAAGCTCAAAATGATTATTCTCACATTGTTTTAGAGCAGGGTCTCTCTCCAACACGTCGCTCGCGAGCGGCCAGTAGCTCGTGGCCTGATTGGTGGTAACTCGCCAAGGGGCCTGCCTGTTCACATATCGCGCTCACATATTTTGCGCGCTCAAGTTCGTTATTTCAAATGTAGGCGCGCGGCAAGCACGCTCATAATTTAAGCGACGCTCGCAGTATGTTTGTACTTCACGGTTGTCTATGACAACTATTGACAACAAGCCACCGTAAGCTGTCACGAGACTATCTATTGTAGCCCATATGAGATAAAAAAAATATTTTTTTTAAAACGCGGCACACGCAACGACGGGCCGCACTAGCATTAAACTTTAATGTCAAGTAGGGGGCGACAAAATATCACCCGCGGGCCGCAAATGGCCCACGGGCCGCGAGTTTGAGACCACTGCCCTAGAGCAGGTGTGCCCAACCCTGCTCCTGGCGATCGACTGTCCTGCACAGTTTATCTCTAACCCTGATCAAACACACCTGCCTTTAATTTTCAAGTAATCCTGAAGACCTTAATTGGTTGTTAAGACCTTAATTGAAGACCTTCAGGTGTGTTTGATTAGGGTTGGAGATGAACTGTGCAGGACAGTCGATCGCCAGGAGCAGGGTTGGGCACACCTGCCCTAGAGAGACGAATACCGCGGACTATGTCAGCTATTACCAAAATCAGGCCGGTGGAGGCCTGCCAGGATATTCGTGTAAGAAGTCGGTCAGGAGAGTTGTAAAAACCATATTCTAACATGGCCCTACTACACCGTTTGTCGGGAGAATGATTTAACTCTGAGTTGGACTTATTTACGGTTCCGTTGACACAGACAGTTATCGAGAAAAAAACGGCTATTTAGAAGTAGTGCTGCCCTAACGACTAATTTTCTAACGACTAATCTTTCGACTAATTTTTCGATTAGTCGACTAATCTAAACGACTAATTAAAAAAAGAAAAAAATTTTTTTGTCATTTCGTTGTGTCCATTTTATTTTGAACTCAACTGAAGGGCCAAAATATAAAAATGTCACCTGTTGAAAAACATTATGTAATAACAATCTAAGCATAAGTATCTGCATTTCCATTAGGCTATAACATGTTAGAGTCCTAATCTAATCCTCTATTAACAAACATGCATGTATTCATTACTTAAATTAGCTCTTTGTTCTGCCTTAAATTAATACATTAGCTTACTGTACATTTTTATATGTACATTTCTGAAATGCATAACTGATAACATCACTCTGAATTGTAGGCTAAAGTAGATGCAATGCATGCGTTTTAGGTAAAGCTTCTTTGAAACAATATGTATTGTGAAAAGCGCTATACAAATAAATTGGAATTGAATTGAAAGAGTCTGGACTAGCCTACTATGCTTAGCTCTGCCTTATAATGAATCGCGCTGAAGCAGGCAGACCTGCAGCTATGCAGTTTGCGTTTACACTTGCGTGCAGGCCGGGCCCGTGCCGCGGTTCGTGTGAATGTGAAAGCAACACAGACTCGGGTGCGCGTTTCAGCTGATTATATATTTAGTTAAATAAAACACATGTAAGGGATGATAGTGTTGATGATCAGTGTTGGGCAGTAACGCGTTACTAGTAACGCAGTTACTTTTGACAGTAACTAATACTGTAACGCATTACTTTTAAAAATAAATTAACTCCGTTACCGTTACCATATGGTGCGTTGTCCGTTACTTTTTTTAATTAATTTGCTAGTTGCTGGAGCGGCTGAGAAGTGTGCGCTGTCATTACACAGTACGAGAGCACTGAAGAGACTAATAGCATTATTTACAGAGCGAGAGGGCACACAAACTATCACTGGCTAAGTTGTTTCCGTTAACACGTGAGGCAGCGCGAGCACGGAGATTACAAGCTGCACGGAGAGTGCTGACACTTCAGATGCCCATTTAAAACACAGACAGTGAAATGGTATGAATACAGAACACTAAAGTACACATTGCCATATAATTATAAAGTAGGCTAATATTTTTTTTTAATAAAAACTAGATGCTGCATCAGCAGAGAAAGAACGGAAGCTTGCCGTCGAGTCTGAAAGGAATAACATTAGTAACTGCTAACTTACCTCAAGCGATTAAAGCAATGTGACAAAAACACACCCAGACCTGACCCAAATGTTGTATGTCGCAATTGTTACCATCTAGTTTATATCCAGCTGGTCACTTTTATGCATTCATTAGCCGGCGAAGTAGTATTTTTAAAGCTAGTTACGTGATTGCTTTCTCAACACTGATATGTTCATGGAGCTGAAATCAAGTGTTCTAATCATCAAGTGTTCTAAAATTTAAGCAAATAAACAGTGAAAGACTGTACATGTAATATAGGTCTACATTTATATAATTTTAATGCTCTGGCCTTTGCAGATATTTAAATATATGGCCATCTTCTTTAAGTTTGAATCATACAAACTGGTAATACTTTACAATAAGACTACAATTTTAGCATTAAATATGGTTAATAAATGTTGTAGAAGTATCATTCATTGTTAGTTTTTTTTATTTCAAAATGTTATACATTTTAAATTGAGTTTAAATTGTATTGTACCTGTTATTACCTTAGTTAATGTACTTTGAACTAACAAGAAGGATCAAATTGTATTTCTCAAATATTCATACATGCAGTAAAAACACACACACACACACACACATATATATATATATATATATATATATATATATATATATATATATATATATATATATATATATATATATATATATATACTGTCAGCTGCATGAACATATCAATGTTGAGAAAGCAATCACGTCACTAGTTTTAAAAATGCTTGTTTTGTTATTTATTTCAGAAATCCTTGTGATATATTCAGTTTGTGCTGGTCTGACTTAAATACAATAGTGTTTAAAACTTTCTGTTTAAGTCAGTTTTGTGTTTGTATAGACCATAATGCATAAAAGGGCATTAATGGGAACATTAAAGAACTTTCTTTAAAAGAGTAACTCAAAAGTTACTTTTAACAGTAACGCATTACTTTTTGGTGTAAGTAATCAACAAAGTAATTGAGTTACTTTTTGAATGAAGTAACTAGTAACTGTAACTAGTTACTATTTCTTAGTAACTAGCACAACACTGTTGAGGATTTACCTTGGATACGAGCGAGAGCGAGTCTGCAGTGTATTTGCGCACACGTGGAATCAGGGCATCAAATTTGGAAAAGGGTCTCCTCAAAAGAGTCCGTTTGCAAGCAGCAGAAGGCCACCTTATGCGACACATGCACCTGTGTTGTTCACTCGGCTGTGCATAATAGCACAAAATTAATAATAATAAAAAAATATATATATAGCAATTTTTCATTTCAAAGCAGTGAAGGCGGGGGAGGGGGAAGGAAGAGGATGGCAGAGCAGGGTGCTCACAGCGCACAGACTGGTGTGTGGAGGTGAATTACAGTGAGCCGTTTGATACGGGAGACCAAAAATAAATATGCGGTCAATAGTAAAACGACACGTCGACTAAAAAATTGCCGTCGACTAAGTCGACTAATCGCGGCAGCACTATTTAGAAGTAGCCCCTTCATCGGCCATATTGGTCACTGCCCCATTGGAGTTTTTTATAGCCGGGAATGGTGATGATTATCTGGATCTAAATAACACAATGCTCAATCTACGACCTAACTGGGCTGATAATCGCAGACCCTGCGAGGGTTGCCCTAATAAATTACCCCGGAGCCACTAGTCGATGAGAGCTTCGGCGATCGGTTGATATCGCAGAGTTCGAGCACGTATCCTTATCGCTGTATCATCGAGAGTCTGATCAACTACAGTAAAGATGCGCTGGAATCTCTTTTCTCCGCCGAACTGTTTTCCAAAGACACAGCCGGTCACATGGATGTGAATGACCCCGTCGGTCGCAACGCTGGGCTGACGAAAAGATCGCTTTACACCAGCGCTAGCAATGTGTGGAACTGGGAATGAGGGTGAGATTGGGTCATGCACAAGCATTAATCTCGACAACTGCCAAGTACCCCATAGATGGGGTATGTCTAAAAAATTTCTCCATACCTGCAGGGGTACATTTTTAGGAACGTTGCCAAAATCTATAGTCCTAGCTATGGTCGACAATGATGCGCATTCACCGGTTCCTACGATAAAACGTAGACGGTCAACAATTCCCCGCTAGACCACATGCCATGCACTAGCATGGTTTAAATCATACTTATCGCAGTAATGTGAATTTTATCAGTTGGCGATGACGACCGGAAGACATCTTAAAAACCAGTCGCTCTCTATCGACACGAGTGATTTCACACTTTACGCATTTAACCTAACGCCTGAAGAAGACTGCGGTCAGCACATCTCCCTCATCAAGCCCGGGAATATCAGACTCGAAGCCTGCTTCAAACAACCACTGCCGAATACCGTTATTTTATTAATTTACGCTGTATTTGACAGCATCATTGAAGTGTCTAACCGCAGACAGGTCCTGGTCGATAACCATAGAGATGAATACGGTACAATTCACGTCAATCATGGATAGAATTACATGAGAACTAATTTTATCTGTGTTTTACCGAGCGATCAACTACATGAAAACCCTTTAAGGATATTACCATCGATGTGCTTCATTAACACCCACCCAGCCCGGGTACCGGGTGAGCATTGGGTTGCGGTCTATTTAACCCAAGAGGGACCCGTTTGTTTTTTCGACAGTTTCGGCAATCCTCCCAACAGCCACCGCTTTCCAATCACCATCAACAACTTTCTAGCAACCAATGATGTCGACGTATTATATTTTGACAGACGCGTCCAGGATTTTTAATCGGATACCTGCGGGGAGCACTGTGTGTTTTTTTTTTTTATCATATAGCCCGAGGTCAATACTATAACTATGTGATGAAGATATACACAGATGATTATATTAAAATCGATAAAATGGTGTCGCTCTACGGTCATAAGACTGTATGTTTGTGATGATAAAATGTTTTTGTGTGTTCAGTGTGTGCAGACACGTAATACTTCAATGAATCATGTTTGACATATAAATAAAAATTCTTAAAACCATCATATTTTTTCTAGTCTTTTATTTTCAGATTTAATCAAACAGTTCATATACACATCGTTTCATATATTAACGTATGCGGAAATATAAGGAGTCGTTAAATATGTTAGACCTATCACTTATGCCATTAAAGATTGCTTTATCAATAATCTTCCTAATAAGTTTCATCATCTCAGCATCCCTGATAGCTTAGAAGAACTTGATATTGCAACAGAAACTTTTAACTCTCTCTTTTCCAGCACTTTAGACACAGTTGCTCCGCTGCGCTTAAAGAAGATTAAAGAAAATAGTCCAACGTCGTGGTACAACGAGCACACCCGGGCCCTTAAGAGAGCAGCCAGAAAAATGGAGCGCAACTGGAAGAAAACAAAACTAGAGGCATTTCGGATTTCATGAAAGGAGAGCTCGATTGCTTAAAGAGAGGCTTTAAAAGCTGCTAGATCTGCTTATTTTTCAATCCTATTAGAAGAAAATAAACATATATACTAGGTATTTACTAACTAAAAAGAAAGCTTTAAGCCCAGAAGTTTCCAAGAAACACAGCAGTAATGACTTAATGAACTTCTTCACTTATAAGATCGATAATATCAGGGACAAAATTATAACTATGCAACCGTCTACTACAGTATCGCATCAGACAGTGCATTGTAGTCTCCCTGAGGAAACATTTGATTAATTTGTTGTTATAGGAGAGGAAGAATTTTAGAAACTCGTTTATTCATCTAAATCGACAACTTGTATGTTAGACCTTATACGGACTAAGCTATTGAAAAAGATACTTCCAGAGGTCAAAGATCCTCTTCTTAATATCATTAATTTGTCTTTGTCTCTAGGATACGTACCAAAAACCTTTAAGCTGGCTATGATTAAACCGCTTGTTAAAAAAACGCAACTTGATCCTACAGAATTAGTCAATTACAGGCTGATCTCGAATCTGCCTTTTCTGTCAAAGATATTAGAAAAAGCAGTATCTTCACAACTGTGTTCCTTTCTTGAAAGAAATTATATCTGAGAGGATTTTCAGTCCGGATTTAGGCCGTACCATAATACTGAGACTGCTCTCATTAAAGTCACAAATGATTTGCTCCTATCATCCGATCGTGGTTGTATCTCCCTATTAGTGTTACTCGATCTTAGTGCTGCATTTAAAACTATCGACCACAGCATTCTTTTAAATAGACTAGAAAACTATGTTGGCATTAGCGGAATTGCACTAGCATGGTTTAAATCATACTTATCTGACCGTTATCAGTTTGTAGCAGTAAATTAAGAGATGTCTTATAGGTCAAAATTTCAGTATGGCCTACCACAAGGCTCAGTACTAGGACCGCTGCTCTTCACTCTGTACATGCTACCATTAGGAGATATCATTAGGAAACATGGAATTAGCTTTCACTGCAATGCCGATGATACTCAGCTGTATATTTCTTCAAAACCTAACGAAACTTATTCGAAACAAAATTAACAGAATGCATAGCTGATATAAAAAAAAATCCTACTACTAAATTCTGAAAAAACTGAGATTCTAATTATTGGACAAAAAACTTCCTCACCTAATAACCTAGAATACTGTCTAACACTTGATGGCTGCTCTGTTAAGTCTTCGACGTCAGTTAGGAACCTGGGTGTGCTCTTTGATACCAATCTTTCATTTGAAAGTCACGTGTCTAGTATCTGTAAAACCGCATTTTTCCATCTTAAAAATATATCTAAATTACGTCAGATGCTCTCACTGACAAATGCGGAACAATTAGTTAATGCGTTCATGACATCAAGGCTAGATTATTGTACTGCTCTACTGGGTGGTTGCCCTGCACGCTTATTAAACAAACTACAGCTAGTTCAAAACGCAGCAGCTCGAGTTCTTACCAGAACCAGGAAGTATGACCATATTAGCCCGGTTCTGTCAACACTGCATTGGCTGCCTATTAAACATCGTATCAATTTTTAAATATTGCTAATTACTTACAAAGCACTAAATGGTTTAGGTCCGCAGTACTTAAGCGAGCTCTTAACGCATTATAGTCCTTCACGTCTATTGCGATCTCAGATCTGTTGAAGAAATCTGAAGTGCCAGCCTCATCAACACTGAGAAGGCCTCATGGACACCCCAACAAAGTCATCTCCGGCGTGATGACTCTGACCCCCAAACAGATGGAACTGAATAAATATCGTGAAAGTTCTGATCCCATCTGACTTCTGACCCATTATGCTGCCTAAATCACAATCATACACATATACATATATTTTGTACTATAAAAAATGTTGCTGAGATTACAGAAATGTACATACTGCGTGAAAACTCTTTGAAGTTCAGAGTTAGCGCTAGCTTGCTGCATTAAGTCATCCACGATTAGAAATTATCGTTTTGTAGAGCAAATCCTCATCATTCAGACCCTGGGGTATTTCTTCCACAAATTTAATGTCATACAATTTAAGTAATTCATCATACAGACATTGCCAACAATAATTAAATAACTTAATAATAATAATCCTGGACGAGCCACCATGTGGTGAGAGCTGGTATTACTCCCAGGTTCCTGAAGAACCCCTGGTATCAAAGTAGCCAAGTGGCCTTTTGCTTTTGAGGATAAAATCCTCACTAGCTTGTTTATATCATACCAGAAAATCTATGTGTATGCCTATACTTCATGTAAAACAATAATCATCATTTACAACCCTTAATAAACGTCATGCTTACCCTCCAGCAGAATCTCTTGTGGGTCTTTTGTTGTTCTTGAGTTTGCAGTATAAACTATAATGCTCTTTTCTATTACTTATAGAACTGTCTTTGTAAGCTGAAGTAAAACTGAACAGAATTTGTCTTTATAAAAATAAAAATGTATTTGAACAAAAGATAAATATACTTGGTTACTCGATAATCAAAAAACCTGTAGCAAAATAATTCAAGGTTACAGATTATGATTCTTCAGCTAATCCCTTCCCAGGGCGGTCCTGGAGAATGGATGTACAAAGAGTAACTTACTTCAAAGCCGTTCAATCACGTAATTTGTTCTCATCTTGAGATCATCAGGTTATAAAATAACAGCAGGCAGAGTTGAGCAGGAAAGGATATCGAGAGAACCCATTCTCTCTAGAGATGCAAACCAAAAAGTGAACACACTTTAACACACTTTTCCTTGAGTATATATACCCTAAAACAGGGGCGGAGTGGGACCAAAAGATCTACCGGGAAATTTCGTAGACCACCGGCCCTCATCGCCGGCAGGGCCGGATTAAGAGTTCAGATGTCTTGTAGGCCCCAGGCTAAATGTATATTTTGAACAAGGACATTTTAATATGGCATTTACAGTTTTACTGACTTAAAAGGAACTTTGTCATACTATGCTGGAGTAAAGTTCATAAATGGTCGTTCTTTCACATAGGATTTTGTAAAATTATGTTGGGTGGACCTCTGTGCCTCTAGGGGGGTTCGGGGGCATGCTCCCCCACAAGAAAATTTTGTACATTTTAAGGTTAAATGCATCAATCTGGTGCTCTTTGAGAGATCAAAATTAAGAGCTTCAACCCATGAACTGCTCATTGAACAAAGAAAAAGCATTGCTTTGTACCAGGAC
The DNA here is from genome assembly GCA_036326025.1 of Chrosomus eos. NCBI lineage: Eukaryota > Metazoa > Chordata > Actinopteri > Cypriniformes > Leuciscidae > Chrosomus > Chrosomus eos. Next base: position 45,481 of record JAZAVI010000668.1, on the reverse strand, counting down.
AATAAAGATGGCTCAAACATCTTTTTAGTTATGAGAGTCTCAGTCTACATTACATTATCAATGGTGTTTTAGGGTACCAAACAATTATTATAATAATGTAATAATGATTTATTAATTCTTTTTTGAATATAATAAAAAAAATCTATAATAAATCTATATCGCCTATAAATGTACTGTATAAACGAAAATGAATATTTCAAAAGTACATTTTAGCCTACATTACACTATAGTATAGGAAAACTAAAATACTTTTGTCCTAATTTCTTCACTTGCAAGAAATAAACCCTTGAGCTTTTATTTAGGAGAAAACACCAGATCACCATGCTGATCGCGTGAGCAAAGAGCGCACTTTTCTTTCAATCACGCAGCACAAACAGAATGCCTATAATTAAAGTCTTGTGCTGTTTTATAAAGGCACAAAGCCATATCATGGTTTCGATTTTAGTTCTTTGGCAAAATATAACACTAGAGACCTTTCTGGTATAGGCGGTACATTTTACATCTCATATGTGTTGGGAAAAGGGAGAAGAGAGTTCGGCAAAAGGCGGATTCGAACTCGGGTCGAACGCGTCAAAAGCTGCATTCAAATACCTCACACCCTACGACCTACGCCACTGTAGCTATTTCGTAACGGGCGTCTTTTTGCTAAAAAGACAGGCACTTAGTGCAAATATACGCTCCATTATCGAAAATGTAAAAAAAAAAAAAAAAAAAAAAGTGCGCATAGCGAACTTGCAATGTATAACTATTATCAGACCGGCCCTCGCGGCCTCAAAACACTACCGGCCCACCGGGGAAACTCCCGACTCTCCCGATTGCCACTCCGCCCCTGCCCTAAAACCACAGATATTCTTCCTGTTTCGGCTACTTTGTTTTTTTTTCCATAGGAAGTGTTACAACACGTCTTACGACACTAGTGCTTGGCTTGCCGTTTACGATCTGGCGTAGAAGTAGATGAGCACTTCCTGTGTCCCTTTGGCATGGTGCTTCATTTGTGCAGGGCTTGTGTGTGTGTGTGTGTGTGTGTGTGTGTGTGTGTGTGTGTGTGTGTATTGTGTGTGTGTGTGTGTGTGTGTGTGTGTGTGTGTGTGTGTGTGTGTGTGTGTGTGTGTGTGTGTGTGTGTGTGTGTGTGTGTGTGTGTGTGTGTGTGTGTGTGTGTATTTGGAGGTATATTTAATTCAATATTAAAATAATCCACTACAAGCTCAAAACATTATGGGTAGAATCTATCTACAGTCTTTTCTGATTCATCAACACAGTTTTACTGATGATCCAATGTTATCAACCCTAAACCCAGAGTATATAGCGGTTGAGTGATTGTGGTCTGGACTGTGTGGATGAGGCTCATTGTGTCAGAGACGCTGTAGAAGGACAGAGTTCCTGCACTGTGATCCACGTAAACTATTCTACTGTGATCCACACACACTCCTGTACTACTGTGATCCACACACACTCCTGTTCTACTGCTGATGGGCTTTACAGGGAGTTCAGTCTCTATGTTATTGTGTCTGAATGAGTAACTGGAGGGAGAGCAGATCAAACTCCAGGACTGATCATTACATCCAAACTCACACTCATTACCCCGTCCCTTCCTGCGGATGCTCTTATATGACACTGATATAAACACACATCTCCCACTCCACTCAATCTCCCAGTAACAGCGTCCACACACACTCTCTCTACACAACACCTGTCTCTACACAACACCTGAGCATAATAATCAAATCTGTCTGGATGATCAGGATACGACTGAAGCTTTAGCAACTGTCGGAAAGTGAAAGTGTCAGTAATCACTCTGTTACTCTCAGACAGACAGAGGAGTTTATTCACTGTGTTCAGATCCAGATTGAGCTGATGGGAATCTGATGGAGATAAAACACATCAGAATCAGGAATTATGAATCTGTCGGATCTTTTAATGTATCTAAACTCTTTATGTTCAATATATCATCAGTGTCTCAGAATCAGAATGAGCTTTATTTGCCAAGTGTGCACAAACAAACAAGGAATTTGTTTAGGGGTGTAACGGTTCACAAAATTCACGGTTCGGTTCGGTACGATACACTTGTGCCACGGTTCGGTTCGGTACGGTTCGTTTTCAATGCAGCAAAAAAAAAAGAAATGCCAGAGAAAATTCCTTGATTTTTTTATTTATTATATTTATATGAAAACTAACATCATAAAGTATGATATATTTTTTTACTTTGAGCAATGATGGAGCTATACTTGACTTTTCTTAGGAGCATATAAAACAAAACAGCTCCTTGGACAAAATGAAATGTTATATTGTAGTAGTTATAAACAAAGGTTTATTTTAGTTCTGATTAACATTTGAGGGCAGCAATTGTATTCATAATGTCAAAATAAAACTGATGTAATGTTACTTGAAAGCATTATAGCCTACTATTCCTGCCAAACCTCCATGGTTACAGTCAGTGTTACTACAATAATAATAATAAAATTATTATTATTATTATTATTATTACAGTCAGTGTTACTACAGTAAATCCATGGTGAATGTTGCTGATCTGTGACACTGAATAGTTCATTCATGGCACAATGTTTCTTCCTGGTTTCCACGTCAGCGCGGTTTGATCCGTTAATTACGGAGAAATGTGAATGTTTCTCACTAGATCTCGCAGCGATGTTATTACTTCAAGTTCAATAGCGAATGCTTTCTTTACTGGATGTCTCAGCGCTGTGTAGTAACAGAGATCGGCTCGCGCTGCTTTGGTTCAAACTGAAAAACAGTCCGTCAACCACATAATACGAGTAGCTCAGTTTCGTTCCGCTTACATTACATTTGCCATTTGATGTTGGGCAATGTTGTGGTCGCACCAGCATCCTGAGTGCTCTTGCCACGCGCAACACACGGCGCGCGCCTACATTTAAAATAACGAAATTTTGGTCGGCAGGAAAAATGGTCCAACGAACCGTTCGGTTTGAAAATGCGTACCGAAAACCGAACCAAAAGCCTTTTACCGAACGGTTCGATACGAATACGCGTATCGTTACACCCCTAAATTTGTTGTGTTTTTACAGGAGCTCTTGGTACATGCATACATATATACATTAATATATGACATGAGAACAGACATTTAAATGAGACTAAGGAAAAAACATAAATAAATAAAATAAACAATTATAGTAATAATAATTATGTGGTATACATCTGAAACAGAAGACTTATGTACAGATTTGTGCATTACGCACTGTATGTACAGCTCTATAAATAAAATTTGTATATGTATAAATTTTGTATATGTGTTTAAAATTTGTATAAATGTCAGTAAAGTGTACCACAGGCTTGTGCAAAATTCAGAATTTCAGAATTGGCCTCCATTCAATTCATGAATTGGAATTTGAATTGAATTGACCCCCCCCCCCCCCCCCCCCCCCCCCCCCCCCCCCCCCCCCCCCACCCCCCCCCCCCCCCCCCCCCCCCCCCCCCCACAGGAGGTTGAATTGGAATTGGAATTGGAATGACAGGAAGTGGAATTAAATTCATGGCAATTCAAAGAAATTCCACACAGTCACACAACAGAAAGAATATCTCATACATCAGCATTAGGAAGGTTACTTTGGAAATGTAATTGCTTACTTTTATAAGTTACCCATTATAAATGTGGTTTGGATTACTTTATTTGGATTACTTTATCAATGTAAAGCAATTTCCTATTAAATTGATTAGTAACTAATTAAATTACACATTTTACCTCAGTTATACAACTAAATACAATTACATTCATTTTGTAATTCAATAACATAATTTCATTACAGTTAACTCACTCCTCCCATATATATATATATATATATATATATATATATATATATATATATATATATATATATATATATATATATATATATATATATATATAAACAAATGTCCATGTAACAAGTAGTGCTAAGTAGTTATACTCCGTTTCCGTGTGTATCATCGTTATATCAGGATACACGCTATGGACCAGAACTTTAGGTTCGCTACAGAGGGCAAAAAATGAGGTAAAACACATTAACACAAAAACCAGACAGACCAGGAAAATTACTTTTACCAAAATGGTTTCCTTTTACTTTTTTTTTTGCAGGAAAAATTGAAATGAATGAAAATAAAATGAAATAATAAACAATAAATTGTATAAAACAATGGAGTTGTCTCTTTTTCTTTCCCTTTAAATAAATGTATGTTTTGAGCTCCTTTTGTGGTTACTTGATCTAATTAAATCTATTTATATTATATTTATTTACTTACTTTGGTATTTAAATCGTGTTTTTGTATATTAATTTGTTTTTAATGGACTTGAATTCAATTTTAGTTTTATGTAATTTCTCGTGTTCTAATTTTTTATAGTTTTTTGGAGCTTTGTTTCTTATGAATTAGAACCTCTAACCCAGAAAAGAAAAATACAATTCAAGTAACAGACTATTTAAAGAAAAATAACAATTCAACAGAAAATAATACAAAACTTCACAGTAATTCACTGTAGATAAACAGTTCTCAGTCTATGGAACCATTGTGTGTTACTATGCAAACACAATTAGTCCTTTGAATCCAACGATGGAATCAATAAAGGTGGAAGTCTCTTGGTATGGTTGTAGTGCAAAGATATATGTAGTGCGACAATCAGTTCTGTACGATACTCAGTGTTGAGGTAATTGCTGAGAAATACCACAAAGGATGAATTCCACTTGTGACATCAGATAAGGCACTGATCACTCGATGAATCGCAGGATTTCTTGTCTCTTTTAGGACTTTTCAGCTGGGAGGCTCGCCATCTCAGGATCACAGCTTATTCTTGAATCTCAAAAAAAACCTGACCTGTTTATACAAACAGCGCCATAAACATCATAGGCCATTAGTATGACTTCTAAACTCAATATATCGTTCATATATTAACTCAACTAGGTGAAAAATACTATTTGAGCACTTTTGTTACTTAATGCATTACAAATAATTTTCCTAAATTGTTACTCTGCTTATTTAGCATTTGTGATGTCTTCAGAAATACAATACATATAGTTACAATACATTACACATACCATCTGAACAATAAATGCATATAAACCCATATAAAACACTTCAGAACGTGAATATAACTCATTAACACTTCATTTCAGAGAATTGAATATAATATTATCATGAAACTCACCAAATCCGGGGGATTTCAATACACAATTAATCAGTCACATCGGATTCTACAGGGCTCGCAATCGGCTATCATCCACTCCAAAATCAATCGTTTAACACACTAGAATGACCCAAATAAAATTATAATAAGGGTTACAACATCATACAACTTAATATTTATGTATATTAAACAAGGATGAATGTTATATTTGCCTTTTGATCCACTTTGATTTCACTCGCGATCTGTGAAGCTCGTGCTCTCTCTGCAATTACGCGTCTCATTTCAGTGACGTCATACACAGCGCCCATCTTATGACAAACGTCACGCTTTGATTATTATAGTTAATTTAATTATTTTAATGTTCATGGCACAGCAGAACAATGTTGGCAACACATTATTTTACTTATTTCAGCATTTTGAGTGAGAATATAATTATTACAATTATATTTATTTTTCTGATCAGCTCAATTTTAACCTGGGTTACACCCTCCCCTCTTAAGTCTATGCAAGTCCCTTTGCATGGCTGTAACCTAAGTATTAGGGTTTGGAGTGTCTAATTGATCTGGGTTGTTCTGCAAGTGACTCGACAAAGGCAGTGTTCAAACCCTGAAGCAAGGATTGAATTATGGATATCATTGGATTTCCCAACTCTGGGTAAGTCAATCTTTTTGACTTCTGCTTTACTCTTCTAGACTTTCTTAGATGACTTTCATCCTCACTTTCATCTTGATCTGTTGCTTCCTCAGATTCATAAGATTCAGCTGACTCCAACCTGCTTCTCTGCAATGGAACATCAGGTACAGTTTCCTCAATTTGCACAGCATGTGTCTCATCGTCTTTTCCCTTTTTGTTTCCTCCAGGTACATCCAGTGTCTGCTGTTCGACTTGAGGTAAGTGGATTCTTTCTTTCAAGCTTTCCCTTACAGGTTCTGCATGACCGGATGAAGATTCAGCTTCAGGTAAGTACTGTGTATCAGTTGAGGTTTCGGTACCAGGTAAGTACTCTGCTTCAGGCGGAATCATCGTCTCTGAATCATCATTTGGGACTGTTGGTATGTCAGGTGAGATTTTGTTTTCAGGATCAGAGTTAAGAGGAACCTCTACATGCTTCCTTATGACATTGTATTCCCGGATGAATCTTTCTGAGGTAAAAGCTGGTACTTCAGAGATCTGGGGTACATAGTCATCCTCATCAGAGCTTTGGTAGTTCTCAAAACATTCCTCAGCTTCCTCGTCTCTGCTTTGTCTAGTGGCCTGTTTTTTCTGAGTTTTTTTCACATCCTCGTCGTTTCACAACCTCGTCCTCAGTTAGTGAAGACAAAAACCCACAAGGTAGCAATAAATCTCTATGCAGTGTTCGTAAGGGACCTTCTTGTCTCTCAGGTCTCACTGTGTAGACAGGTAGTTCGCCAGCACGTCCCACTACAACGTGTACCACAGGATCCCACCTGTCAGCCAGTTTATGTTTCCCACGTAACCTCACGTTCCTTACCAGCACACGATCACCTTCCTCCAGAGACAACTCAGTTACCCTGCGATCGAACCGGACTTTGTTCCTTTCTGCAGTTTTGGCTGCATTCTTCTGAGCTAGCTTGTAGCTTTCCTGAAGATGAGTTTTTAATGACTGTACATACTGTGAATGAAACTTGGGACTTTCATGATTCACTGAGGTGTTATAAATTAAGTCTACAGGCAATCTTGGCTGTCGTCCGAACATAAGTTGGTACGGTGTGAATCCTGTAGTCTCGTGTTTTGTACAATTGTATGCATGTACCAATGGTTTCACAAAGTCTTTCCAACGTGTCTTCTCCTGAGCTTTCAAAGTACCAAGCATTCCTAGCAGAGTGCGGTTGAAACGCTCGACCGGGTTCCCTCTAGGATGGTAAGGTGTAGTTCTGACTTTCTTAATGCCAGCGATTTCACAGAGTTCTTTTATTGTCCTTGACTCAAAATCAGGTCCTTGGTCGCTGTGGAGCTTTTCAGGCACACCATAATGAACTATAAAGTTCTCCCAGAGACTCTTGGCTACTGTTTTGGCTTTTTGGTTTGGGGTGGGAACTGCGACCGCATACTTGGTGAAGAAGTCTGTTATCACCAAGATATCTTTGGTGTTGCTACGGTCTGGTTCCAGTGACAAAAAGTCCATGCACACTAACTCTAGTGGCCGGGTGACTTGGATGTTCACTAGAGGTGCTGCTCTTTCTGGCAAGGTCTTTCTACATACACAGCGACTGCAGGTCTTAACTTTGTTTTCAACATCAGTAGCCATTCTGGGCCACCTAATTTTTTTTTTTTCTAAAGATTTACTAAAGTAATTCTGGGAAATGGAGTCATGTTCCACAAAATTACAATTACCGTATATACCCGAATATAAGACGAGGTTTTTGTCCTAAAAATCCGATGAAAAATGGGGGGTCATCTTATATTCGCGATATAGACAAAATCACGGGGGGAAGGGAGAAAGCAGGGAGAAACAGTAGAGGGCGCCAACACAAGGTAGTGTGGAGCAGGCACCGCGGTGCGCTTCATAAGAAGAGAAATATGCTCGTTTTGGATGCATTCCGCGGACAAATCAGGACTGTCCGTCCGAAATCCGGACATAAGGCCACCCTATCCACAATTGCAAACATACATAGGCCTACATAATTATTGCATTTTTGTGAAAAGGTTATTCATTTTTGTCACTCGTTCATTCATTCATTCATTTCTCTCATTTCTTTCTTCAACTCATTAACAGAGTGCACTTCATTTTGTGACAAATTAATCCGAATATTTAATGAATAATGTTAAAATGTTTTAATTATCACTAGAATTTTCAAATAAAATTATTTTCTGTTGAAAACCAGATTTTTTCCACAAAAGTCTCTTTCCCCCAAAAATAAGTCTGGAAAATGGGGGGTCGTCTTATATTCGGGTATATACGGTACAATAAATCAAACTTAATTATTTGTTCTGTGACTAGAGCTTTTAACATTCATTGCTGTGGGAAAATATTTCATGTTTATGTAATCTGTAAACACCAATAAATACAGAACTATATGCAGTTAAATATGAATACAAATAAATAAATACAGAACTATAGTTAAACATGAATAGCCTGCAAAGAAATATAGAACTATATACAGTTAAAGGGTTAGTTCACCCAAAAATGAAAATTAAGTCATTAACTACTCACCCTCATGCTGTACCAACCCCGTAAGACCTTCGTTCATCTTCGGAACACAAATGAAGATATTTTTGAGTAAATCTGAGAGCTGGGTCACTCCCCCATAGGCTTCCTAAGGAATTGAAACTTGACGGCCCAGAAAGTCATTGAAGAAAATGTTTAAATATTCCATGTGCCTACAGTGGCTCCACTATAAGTTTATCAAGCGACGAGAAAACTTTTTGTGCGAAAAAAAACAAAAGTAACGACTTTATTCGACTATTCCATTGCTTCCTTGTGGGCCTGAGATGAGAGTTCATGAGATTTCCATGACGCATGCGCGAGAACTGACATTCTTCTTGCCTGTAGGCACTGTAGGCACATGAAATATTTAAACATTTTTTTCAATGACTTTCTGGGCCGTCAAGTTTCACTCCCTTAGGAAGCCTATGTAGCAGTGATCCAGCTCTCAGATTTAATCAAAAATATCTTCATTTGTGTTCCGAAGATGAACGAAGGTCTTACGGGGTTGGTACAGCATGAGGGAGAGTAATTACTGACTTAATTTTCATTTTTGGGTGAACTATCCCTTTAAATATGAATAAAAAATACACACAAACCAAGATGATTACCAAGATAAGATATATGTAACCGAATGAATGAGATGAGTGGTGGTGATTGACGGTTGTGAGCACCAATCAGAAAGGAGTATCCACTATTTAAGAGCTGGTTGGTTATGGCCTGGGATGCGTCACGTCCGGCTCCTCCCCGTCTTCTGTTGTTGACAGTGGACAGGTATGTTTCATTAACATGTAGCAAGTTCTGTTGTTTGCTGTATATTTAGAAGGACTTACTTTAATTTAGAAGGATGTCCTGTTACTTTATCCACTACAGTAAAAGACCTGGGTGTTATACTAGACCGCAACTTGACTTTCGAAAATCATATATCATATGTTACAAGAACAGCCTTTTTCCACCTTAGAAACATTGCTAAGCTACGTAACATGCTATCTGTTTCAGATGCAGAAAAGTTAGTTCATGCATTCATGACCTCGAGACTAGATTACTGTAATGCTTTATTAGCTGGTTGTCCTGCATCCTCAATAAACAAGCTACAGTTAGTCCAAAATGCAGCCGCTAGAGTTCTTACTAGATCAAGAAAATATGATCATATAACACCAATTTTATCATCTCTACACTGGTTACCTATTAAGTTCCGTATCAATTACAAAGTATTACTATTGACCTATAAAGCTCTAAATGGTTTAGCTCCTGTGTATTTAACAGACCTTCTATCGCCCTACAATCCATCGCGCTCTTTAAGATCACTAAATTCAAGGCTTCTGGTCATTCCTAGGATATCTAAGTCTACTAAAGGAGGGAGGGCGTTCTCACATTTATCTCCTAAACTCTGGAATAGCCTTCCTGATATTGTTCGAGACTCAGACTCGCTGTCCCAGTTTAAAACTAGATTAAAGACGCATCTCTTTAACCAAGCATTCACTTAATGCTTACCTTTTATACTACTTCTGAATCAGTTCGAATGCATTAATATTATGAACATCAGCTATGCTAATTATTTCCCATCTGTCTTTCTGCTGTTATCTCGGGACGCTAGTCCCGAGGTAAATAGCGTTCGTCAGCTCCAGTTTGTATCCAGCCTCTCACGAAGACTTCAGATGCCCCAACACCTGTGGAGAGACGACTAAACGCCGGTGGAGAGACGACTAAACGCCTGTGGAGAGACGACTCGACGCCTGTGAAGAGACGACTAAACACCGGCGATATGTTATGCCTAAATTTATACATGATTAACTAATGGTGAGCTGGAGCAAAATGTCTTTTTGGTCACTTTTAGACCGAAAATCTAAAGAAAATTAAACATACATTATACAGAAAGATAATACAAATATAATTTCACTCACCAAGCCATCACATGAAGCAAATATCCACCCCTTTTTAAATATCCGCGCCAGCAAGCGCGTTGGGCCGTTTAGTGAAACTGACGCAGCCTATCTAAAACTGTAAATCTTCATTATAATCATAAATACAGTGTTCTGTGAAATATGCTCACAATTACAGTTTAAATAAATAAAAGAGTGATTTAAACTATGTTTTACTTCTGATATAAACATTTAGATTAAATATGCCATTCTGATTAATGGAGTTAGACACTTAAATTACATGAAATCATTACTGAGAAGTTACAACATTTTTTATATTCAATAAATAGAAATTTTTGTTGTGGATGCAATGCTTTCAAACGCTTTTCCTCTGGCGTGCTGTGTTTTAATGTTTCATAGATAATTGCTTATGATAGCAGATGGTCTGAGAAAATAGTTTCGTGCAAATAATGCACAACCAGGTTTATCTGTTTTCATGCAAAATATAAATCAATTAAAAATACTATTTGGCCAGTGAAAAATATTGAGAAAAACTTTCTCTGAAATGTATTTTACACTATTTGATTTATTTATTCAAAAACAAGGGAAGGATATAGGCTACTAAATGATTTTTTTATTAATGTAATGTGACGGCACATCTGTATTTCATATTTTCCAAATGTCTTGTACCGTTAAACATGTTATCACGTGGATTAATAATCATATGCAAATGATATGCAAATGAGGATATGCATAGTAAAACTAGGCGTTGTAAGCTCCATATATGGTTATTTCGGGGAGGAGACGCTTGTGCGCACAATCTTCCGCTGACTGGGATTTATAAAGTGAATTCTGCGCAGGTTCTGGCGTACGCACGGATTTATAAGTCAGAATATTTGTTTGCGTACGCCATTTTTGGCTTTCGGACGCACGTACAATTTTAGTAAGGATTCTACGCACAGTTTTATAAATGAGACCCCAGGTGCTTATTTAAAATAAAGCAGACAGAAGCCTGTGTTAAAAGCTGTCAGATGAAGCAACCACAACACACTCCATAATTTCAATGTTATGTGTACATATAAAAATCCTTACACGTTTGTGTTTGATTTGTCCATGGACACACGGAAGACGTGGAGATCAAATGACCTATCACAATGCATTATTTTACAGCATTTTGAAACAATTAGCATTTAATATCGTATCACGTACAATAGTGATGATGATGTGATGTGGAGTACCATTCATTTACATTAATAATTGCATGTCCATTTGTAATATCCTCATATTATTATTCGTGTTCGCATTTATGAGGAAAAAACAATGATACGGACCGGACGTGAGCACTCTGAAAGCGGCACTAAAATTTATTTTAAAACTTTCACAGAGACATCAAAAAGAAAGCACAAAACCTTTCTTTAAACTGAATTTCGTTTTGTATTAATTGTATCTTAATTTTACTTGAAGTTTCATCAACCAATTACCTGGATTTGACAAATAAGAAGTAAATAGCAGATGATAGATAATCATGAAACGGAGGACGCGTGAACTGAGCTCATCTCATAAATGAACCGAAACTCAGCGTATAAGGTACCCTACTTGCCTCAGACATGTCTACTTTTAAACAGAACAATTCAAAACGAAAGAAAACAGACTGCAGACTGCTCTCTGCTTATGTAATCTGAAATGTGCATTTCTCTCTGGCGCGTTCACTACTGCGAAGATCGCGAGTCAGCATCTCAACTTCATCTTTGCAGCCGACACAAAGAAAACACTTCTTTATTAATAAACAATTAAAATATCTCCTTGCTATATTTTACATATTCACAATCATTACTTTTGCCTGTTTTTTTTGTGACAGATTTTTACACTGAAGTTTATAATTAGCCTACTATGTTGTTGTTGTTGTCATATGTTTTAGTTTGTCAGTGCGTTTTGTGGTGTTAATTGTTTTTCTGCGCATTTCCGCACTAACTCAAATGTGCGTACACCACCTCCTGAGCTGGCGTGGGATTTGAGCGTGCCGTACGCCAACGTCCATATTGATAAATCTCAAAGTCACCGTGGTTTTGGGTGTACGCCAGGTGTACGCTCGAAATTTGGTGTACGTACTTTTGATAAATGAGGGCCAATGTGTGATAGGATCATCTGTTCATCTGACACTTGGCAGTGATAGTGCTTATGTAACTGTAGGAATGACAGAAAGGTGATAAAGATTTTAATTATTCTGTAATGCCAATGTATATAGGTGGAGGTAGACATGTTTCTGCATTCTCCAGTATTCAAGTGGATCTTCAGCTCTTTGTATGTTTGTCTCTGTAAGGTATTTATCCACTTCTTGGATCGCATCAGAAGTGTCATTTGAGCTTTGTTTGTGCTGGTCTACAGCACTGTCCAACAGAAGCCAAAGGTTTCCACCTCAGAAGTGTGAGGAGGATACATTTTTTTTTTTTGGGAGTGATTGTACATGTACTATAAGACACATCAACGGTCAACAATTATACAATACAATAATAAAAAATAAAATAATATATATATATATATATATATATATATATATATATATATATATATATATATATATATATATATATATATATATTAGAAATGCATTCATACATGTGGAAGCTATAAGCTCAAAATATTCCCAGGTAGGGGAAGTCTTCTTTTTTTTGGCTGTTGCCATTGCTGTAAATACAAACCCTTCACCAAACACCCAAATACCAACACCAAATTACCTAAAAAAACCCACCAAAAGTGCAACGATCTTATTAAAAATAAAAAGACACAACAACAACAAAAATAATTAAAGCTGCAAGCAGCGATGGGCGGGCTCTCGCACATGTAGCACGTCGGGGCGTGATGCGGCCGCGTCGGATATTCTGGAGCTCTGCCGGTGCGGCTGTGAATTTGCTATGCTTTTCGGACACTGCATGAAGGTGTTATACGTCACTTCCTGTTGCCAGCAGGTGGCGCTATGACTGTGGGTGAATGTCGGCAAGTGCATGTGTTCAGGGCGGGACTCTTATTAAATTTGTAAAATTTCCTATAGATGTGAGCATGTACATTGAAGTTACAACCTCTTCCTGTGTCATGGCGAAGACTTGATGTTTGACGCCACGCCACGGACACACCGATTGACGAAAACTCGCAGATAGCACAACTTTTCATCGTCAATGCCTTTAGAAGGCACAGCAGAAATTTCAAGTCGATCGGACTAAATCCCTAGGAGGAGTTCGTTAAAGTACGGAGTGTGTAAATCAGCCAAAATTTGACGTAAAATTCAAAATGGCCGACTTCCTGTTGGGTTTAGGGCATCGCTCCAAGAGGCTTTTTTGTGCGACTGGACATGGTTGATGTGCCACAGAAATTTCGTACATGTAGGTCAAACGTGCGGCGGGGGCTGCTTCGTTAAAGGTCACTTCCTGTTGCCAGCAGGTGGCGCTATGACTGGTGGTGAATGTCGGCATGTACATGTGTTCAGGGCGGGACTCTTGTCAAGCGTGCAAAATTTGGTGCAGATCTGAGCATGTACAGCAAAGTTACTTCAACTTCCTGTTTCATGGCGAATCATCGATGCCACAGACACGCCCATTGACGAAAACGCGCAGAGAGCACAACTTTTCATCGTCAATGCCTTTAGAAGGCACAGCAGAAATTTCAAGTCGATCCGACTAAATCCCTAGGAGGAGTTCGTCAAAGTACGAAGTGTGTAAATCATCCCAAAATGGCCGCCAAATTAAAAATGGCGAACTTCCTGTCGAGTTTAAGGTATGGGTTCTTGAGGCTTTTTTGTGCGGCTTGATATGATACACGTCCCCACCAAATTTCGTGCATGTAGGTCGAACGTGGACGAGGGGCTAATTTTTTCTAATTTTCTAGGTGGCGCTAGCGAGCCATTTTGCCACGCCCTTCCGCGAAACCCACAAAATACAAAAATTTTAACCAGTCCTGACATGTGTGCAAAATTTGGTGACTTTTCGAGCATGTTGCGGCCTCGAAAATGGGGCTTACTTTGCAGAGAAAATAAAAAAATATTAAAATAAAAAATAATAATAATAATAATCCTAACAGTTTCAAGAGGGTCCTCGCACGGGTGCTCGGGCCCTAAAAAGAAAAAAATAATAATCCTAACAGTTTCAAGAGGGTCCTCGCACGGGTGCTTGGGCCCTTATAATAATCCTAACAGTTTCAAGAGGGTCCTCGCACAGGTGCTCGGGCCCTAATTAAAGCTGCAAGCAGCAATGGGCGGGCCCTCGCACATGTAGCGCGTCGGGGAGTGATGCGGCCGCATATTCTGTTGAATATTCTGGAGCTCTGCCAGTGCGGCTGTGAATTTGCTACGCTTTTCAGACACTGCATGAAGGTGTTATCCGTCACTTCCTGTTGCCAGCAGGTGGCGCTATGACTGTGGGTGAATGTGGGCATGTACATGAGTTCAGGGCGGGACTCTTATCCTACATGTAAAGTTTGGTGCAGCTAGGAGCATGTACACTGAAGTTACAATCACTTCCTGTGTCATGGCGATGAGATGATCTTTGATGCCATGCCACGGACACACCGATTGACGAAAACTCGCAGATAGCACAACCTGTCATCGTCAATGCCTTTAGAAGGCACAGCAGAAATTTCAAGTCGATCGGACTAAATCCCTAGGAGGAGTTCGTCAAAGTACGAAGTGTGTAAATCGTCCCAAAATGGCCGCCAAATTCAAAATGGCCGACTTCCTGGCGAGTTTAGGGTATGGGTTTTTTGTGCGTCTTGATATGATACATGTCTCCACCAAATTTCGTGCATGTAGGCCGAACATGGACGAGGGTCTAATTTTTTCTAATATTCTAGGTGGCGCTAGCGAGCCATTTTGCTACGCCCATCCGCGAAACCCACAAAATACAAAATTTTTCACCAGTCCTGACATGTGTGCAAAATTTGGTGACTTTTCGAGCATGTTGCGGCCTCGAAAGTGGGGCTTACTTTGCAGAAAGAAAAAAAAAAAAAAATAATCCTAACAGTTTCAAGAGGGTCCTCGCACGGTTGCTCGTGCCCTAATAATAAGTAGTTTTGGTTATTTAAATGTAATGTATTGATTAACTTTCAAAGTACAGCACTCTCCTCACAAACCCATAAACCAGACTGAGTCAACAAGGACCTTCAAGCCTTCTGACATCCAAAACGAAACGCGCACGTGATTGGACTGAAAGTGAGGCTTCATTTGTCATCGATCACGTGACCTCTGGGAAACCAATACACACCCCGATACGGGGCTTCAATAGAAATTGCTTCGCTGTCGCGATACGCACATCGAAGCTTCAGTGTCATACGTAACATCACTACCTCTCAGGTATGTGCAAACTGTTTTGTAGAAAGCAGATTGGTTAGCCTTGTGGGGTTTGGGGATTAGTTGATGTTTCGCGTTGTGTGCAGTGTTCCCTGTATCTCGAGATGGTCCTCACTGCAGAACATGAAATCCACGGGGAGGAGTCGGATCTAGATCCAACTCCTCCCACCTTACATACCTTAACCTACCCAGCTCCACCCCCTTGTAGCGAACCTACATAATAATAATATACATAAAATGTATTTAAGGGGGCCGGAAGGCCAATTTAGCTCAAAGGGAATGATTCATCGATTTGCAATGAATCATTGACCGAATCACTATGGAACCGAGCAAATGACTCGTTTAGAGTTCATTTGAACGGGCCGTAATTTTAACCTTGGCAACAGATATAAATATCCAATCTATAGTGAAGCACTATGTATTAGCAAGGTAACTTAGATCGACAGTACAAGACATTAAATGTGTAAGCACAACACAAGGCAAATATCTTTTCAAATATAAACAAGACTTTATTGATTATTCTAAACACATAAAACTAAGGTCTAAACACAATCACACACACACACACACATTCATACGAGGCGCAGAGGAAGAGAGAGGGAGAGAGAGAAAGAGTGGGTTTTCAGAGTGAGTGAGAGGCACTTGTAAGACATGACCTGAACGAACCACCAAGCATTAATTTAACCCTTCGTTTCTTAGACAGGTTATTCAATTTACATACAAAGGCACCAGTTCAGATCGAGTCTGGAGTACTTGCTTGTCTTTGCGTTGCTTATGCCAGGGAGTTTCCTTTTTGCGGTGCTTCGTCAAAGGTGTTTCCCGGGTCCGTTACTTGGCTGGTCTCCTCGTGTGCCTGATAGATCTTGGACGGCCAGTCACGTGGGGTGTTGGCGCGGATGAGTGAAAGTCTTTGAAGTTGGAAGCTGGTTTTGTAGTTGAAACGTTAAAACGAGACTTTACAGCAAAACTTAACTTAGAACGAGACTTTTAACGAGAAAATAAAATACAACTAAGGAAAAGAAAGAAAAGTGAGACGAAAAGTTTGATGGCTTGAATGAAGCTGTTTTAAACTCCGATCTTGATGGGTTTGTCTGCTGGTCTAATTTGGGTCTGGTCGATGTAGAAGCATACGAGTATTTGTACCAGTGTACCAAATAATACCTAACTGAGTATTTTGAGCACAAAGGAAAGGTTATAAATGATGGAACAGATATTGCAAATGAGTTTAATTCCTTCTTTGTCAATGCCGGACCTAATATTGCGAAAAGTCTTGAAAAATCCAATCATGTAGCAGGGTGTAGTAGTGCGACAGGAGGTAGTAGAATCTTACAGTCAATGTTTCTCTATGAATTCACCGGAACGGAAATTTTAGATATTGTGAGAAAGTGCAAAACTAAAACATCTTGTGATGGTGATGGAATAGATATGAGCATTGTAAAAAAAACTATAGACTGCATACTTCAACCTCTAATTTATATTTTCAATCTTTCTTTATAGTTCAGGTGTTTTCCCCCAAAAGATGAAGACTGCTAAGATAATACCTATTTTTAAAAAAGGAGATAAACATGAGTTTAATAATTATCGACCTGTTTCAATACTTTCGCAGTTTTCTAAAATAATAGAAAAATGGTTTACTCATAAGTTAGATTTATTTTTGGAAAAAAATGATTTACTTTTTGACTATCAATATGGATTTCGATCCAATAGATCAACTGCCGTTGCACTAATTCATTTAACTGAAGAAATACTTGCTGCAATGGACAAAAAACAGTATTTTGTAAGTATATTCTTGGATTTACAGAAAGCATTTGACACTGTCAACCATAATTTATTGTTGACAAAATTACATCACTATGGATTAAGGGGTCAGATATATAAATGGCTTGAAAGCTATTTAAGTAATAGAAGCCAATATGTTCAATTTAAAAATCATAACTCGGACTGTAAAACTGTTGTGTGCGGAATTCCCCAGGGTTCTGTAATTGGCCCTAAACTTTTTATATTATTTATTAACGATATATTTGAGGCTTCCAAAGACATGAATTTTTTGTTGTTTGCTGATGACACAACTGTGTTTAAGACTGGGACAGATTTAAATGAATTAATGGCCATTATTGAAAGGGAAATGATAGAATTAAAGAAATGGTTTGATTATAATAAATTGTTTTTAAATTGGGATAAGACAAATTATATGGTTTTTGGGAAAAAGGGAAAACAGGGATGCACAAAACTAGTTATTGAGAATGTAAACATTGAATGTGTCTCAGAAATCAAATTTTTGGGAGTTATCCTTGACAGCAAACTTAGTTGGAAGCCTCATATTGAGCAAATCAAAGGTAAAGTTAGTAAAAATATTGGTATTCTTTATAACGTTAAACACATATTGGATGAAGCTTCATTACAGCTTCTATACATAACTTTAATTGTTCCATATTTAACATATTGCATCGAAGTTTGGGGTAATGCTTGCACCAGTTATACAGAAAGGCTGTTCTTACTGCAGAAGAAAGCAATAAGAATTGTGACTTATAAAGGTTTCCGAGACCACACAAATAAACTGTTTATAAAATTGAAGACCTTGAAATTAAAAGAGTTGGTCAAATTAAAAATACTACAAATTATGTGGAGAGTGAAAAATAATTTGGTGCCAATACATATTCAAAACAAATTCATGCTAATCACAGACAGTAACAATAGAAGAAAAGGTAATTTTTGTGTACCATATTCGCGCACCGCACAAAAACAAAAAGGGTTTCTTGTAATTGGGATCAATTTATGGAACTCTTTGGAAATTGTGCAAAAAACATGTAACACGATTGTTCAATTCAATAAAATGTATAAAAAAAATGTTCTTAGAAAATACGAAGGCAGTGATGCATAAGAACCAATGTTTGACAAATTTGAAATTGTTAATTATTTAGATGCGAAGTAATATTGTACCTCAGGAAAAAAAAAAAAAAAAAAAAAAAAAAAAAAACGGCGAACCATCTGTTTTGTGTCAGCTAAGATTATTGAAATAAGGGGCATGAAATTATAAGACTAGGTCTTCTCCATGCTCCTATTCAGCATTGAATGTTATTATTTTGTTGTTGATGTGATTAATATTGTGTCTGTATTAACATCATGACTGAATAAAGAACTTGAATTGAATTGAATTGAAAAAAATATAGTCAATCATGTGGAAAAAGTTTAGTTCAATTTTAGGACCGTAATTCTAGTTTGTTTTAAAACGGTGATTGATCAACTTTGTGACTAAATTTGATTTGTTCGTTTTATTCTCTTCTAAATTGTTCTAGGTTTAGACCAATTTACCTTTCAAATTTTTATGCGAATGATGCAGAGAGTTCTCTAGGCTAACATTCATTTTAAGGTGACTTGCAAACATCAGGCGTGGTGCGTCAATCCTTATATGGTAACCTTGACCCTTATGGGGTAACAGGGATTTTACCTAATAAAAGAAAAAGAAAGGGAAGAGGTAAAACAAAACAAAGCAGTTGAGTGACTCCTATATGGCTACTGTTGTGCAGTGTCAGGTGTCACCATGTAATGAGAGGGTTATACTTGTTGGGTGCATTGCTACATGTTTCCTATGGAAAGGATAGCTAAGTCAGTGTTGCGATTTCAGTGTCTACCTGTGGGAAGAACATGTTTGTTGGATGTTTTTCATGGTAGCTGTGTTTAACTTGTGTATGTTAGTGGTACAGTGTAGTGTAGTGCATGTACTGCATGTATACTGTATGTATGTCAGATCTGTCTCAGTCTGTTTTGCTCCCCCCCTTTTGCTTGATGGTTAAGCTTTGATGGGCTTGTTGCATCTTTGCCTTGGAAAGGGATCTTCTGTGATCTGCTGGGGGTCAGTCCAGTAAGGCAGGAAGTTCTCTGGCAGACATTGGGAGATGGTTTGGCATGGATGCTTGAAGCTGTAGTGCAAAACGTGGTCTCCTTTGTTGCCTTCCTCTTGTGATGCCTTCTGGTTGTGACAGACTTTCTGACCTTCTGTGCTTACTGTCGTTGCTGTAGCACACACATGGTTCTTGAGTTTGGAGCTTGTGGTGTGATGGGTAACCAGGATGGTGTTTTCTGGTACCTCGGGGTGTTTGTCAGTGGTTGACTGTGAGAGACCACTTTGTTCTGGGTTGTTGTGGAACAGGTGGTCGTCTCAGGAAGGTGTACAAGGTGATCACTGGTCTTCTGTGTTCAGCTTGTCTTTGAGCACTTGCAGTTGCCTCCGTAGTTGCTCCATGTCTTCTGCGGGGAGACTGTCGTGTTCTTGGGCACACTCAGTGTGGTGTTTGGCTGAGTGGTGGGGAGGTGGGTTTCGTTGTCGCTTACCCACATAGAATGCTTTTGGATGCACTCGTTGATTCCAGTTGTTTCCTTCTGGTGGGTCCCATGACTTTTCCATGTGGTTGGAGTGGTAGCTGTCATCGGGATGGGAGTCACGTTCTCTGTGCTTCTTACGAAGGACTGTGGTGTTGTCATGCCACTGGGTGTCTTCCAGTGCAAGGCTTGTGTCTTGGCTGATGGAGTTTGACACTGTGGATGTTTTCAAACCTTTCTTGGAGGACATCTTTTGTTTGATGTAGGCCTTGTGTGTCAGGTCACGTAGCTGCTGAATTGTCATTGTGCCTGGGCAGGCCATGATGCCAAGATGATGACTCAAACCAGGGTGCAGGTTTCTCAGGAAGAGGGTTTTGAAGTTCACATCCTCTTCAAGTTCAGGTTTGTTATGTCCACCTAAATAGGCTTGTCGAAAGCGGCGGTAATAGGCTTGCGGAGTCTCTTGTCGACATTGTTTGGTTTCCAAGGCGATTAACACACCGTGTTCTGACTCTGGACCTGTAAATTCTTTAATCAGTGTCTCACGTAGTAGCTGGTAGTTTGACATGACATTAGCAGGTTGTCGGTCTAGGAAGCTTCGTACCTCTGGACTGGATGTGGATCTGAGGAGGTAAAACATGTCTCTGTCAGTCATATGGGGTCTCACCTCGAGGTGGAAGTCGATATCTCGGAGGTAGGCCTGGATGTTGGGACCCTCTGTGGAGTTCGGGTTGAACTGAGTGATATTCTTAACCAGCTGGTTGAGGTCTTTAACGGTCATCCCATGTGCAGCTTGGGCATCTGCCTGGATGAGCTCTCTTCGTTTGTTGGCAGTGAACAGTTCTGTGGTGAAGGCCGGTGACGTTTTGGGTTGTGGCCATTCACTTCTTTCACTGTATGCCAGTTCTTGGATGGAGGACTCTGTTCTGCTCAGCAGGGGTGATGCTGAGGGAGGTCTCTCCCTTCTTGGCTCTGGTTTCTGTTGGAAAATGTGCTGGAGTTCATCTCTGACCGCGTAGAGCTCGTCGTTGGCGGCGTCTCGCTGTTGGATCAGATGGTCCATTTCAACGCTGCACCTTTGCAGGTGGTCTTCCAGAGCAGTGATTTTAGAGTTCTTACTTTCAATGTCAGCTTTGGCTTTCTCTAACTGATGTTCAGCAGACTGGAGTTGGTTTACCAGTTGTTTTTGGACAGTCTTTGACTCTTGTTTGTCACGTTCAGTGACTGCAAGGGCTTCTTGGAGCTTGTCAACTTGTGTCTTTGTTTCTTGCTCCGCTTCGTCAGACACTTTGAGTTTGTCTTGAGCTTGACCTTTGAGCTGGTCTTTGCAGTGTTGAGTGTGCATCAGCTCTCTCAGGAACTCGGTGGTCTTGGAGTCATCCTGGACTTTCACTTCCAGCTTGTCTATGTGGTTCTGGGCACGTGTCAGCTCCTCCTGTAGGTGGGTGACGTGCTGGTGGCTTAGGTTTAGCTGGGCTGTGAAGGCATTACTTAAGGAACAGGTTATCTTGGTTAGTTCCACGTGGTTTTGGTTCTGGCTTGAATCATGTGTCAGGAATCTTCTCAGAATTATGATTATTATTAAAAATAATAACAGTTCAATTGTCTTTGGTGTGAGGCAGTCTGTAATGCCTCTGAGCCAGGCGTCCACGTCTTCCCGTTGGGCAGTGGGGTTTGTCGTCCACGACATGTTGGCACGCTTGGTGAAGAGACTGACACAGATCTGTGTGTATAAGCCTATATGTGGTTGAACGGCTAAGTGTCGTTTCAGTAATTGTACACCAATAGTGAAGTGTCGTGATGACTAAGTGTTGGTCTAAGGGTACACAGTGAGGCTAGTGATGCGAAGGTCTCGTCACTCAACTGGGTAAATGAAAGAGAGAGAAAAAGGTTAAAACAAATCTCAAATGGAAAGAAACCCCTTTTTTTTCAATGGGAGAAATATTTTTATAAATATTTTCTATCAATGAAAAGCTGGTTTCAACTCGTGGGGTGAGGACTTAGTCGCTCAACTGAGTAAGGGACAAAGAGAGAAAAGTTAACAACCAATTTCAATGAGGGAGGGGAAAAAAAAATTATTAACTAGGGGAAGTATTAATTTCTCATAAATGTTTTTTTATCAATGAAAATCTGTTTCCGGAAAGGTAAACAATATTATTGCTTATGTTTGCAATGAAAATACAACAATAATAATGCTGATACCTCTTTTCTGAGTTTGACAGGATTGACACACACACCTTCAGTTCGACCGCTTACAGCAGGGATTACAGCAGGGATGCTTTGAAGGCGGAGTTTGCTCAGTACTTGTCTCTGTTACTTGATCTTGGATAAGATGTCAAAGTTTAAATTGCGTTACAAATGCAGGGAGAGTATGAAGAACACAAGAGGGTTTGATTAAAAATCAAATATCTAATAATCTGTTTGTTGGGACAGATTATATTTGTCTCTTTTAGAGTCGATTGGTGGTTCTTCCAGGTTTGTTCCTACAAATGTGAAGAATAAGATGGAATAAAGCAGGACAGAACAGGAAAGACGTGATGAGGAAGAAATGAAGCAAGGAGGTTGGATCCCGCTACCTTTACGTCTACCACGAGTATAGAATTGATAGTTGAGGAACAACTAAACGCACAAATAAACTTTCGTAAAAGACGATTGTCTCTGGTTTATTTGAAACTCGTATGGAGATGGTAATGTCCCCTATTGAAGCGTCCCGAAAATTAATTAATCAGAACAAATATAGTGGTTAAGTTTATAACCAACAGGACGAAAGGATAAAACGCAATGACAATAATGAGCAAGTCTGAGTCTAACACTATTTTTGTAATAGTAATAACAACTTTCAAATTTTAACTTTCAGAGTTCAAGACTTATTCACCTTAAGTGATTAGATCTCAACGAGAAATTTAGAAATTATGAAAATTATGAAATTAGAATAATTAAAAATAAATCTAGAAATCATTAGAAATGATCTGTCTAAAAAAAATAGAATTTCAATTTTATTTTAATATTTCCTTTTCTTTAAAATCAAATTCAAAATTGACAATTAATAATAGTAAACCAGTATTTTCTTTTTCAAGTAAAATGCAGGTAAATTAATTAATAATTGTAAAAGGTAAAAGAAAGAAGAAAAAAAAAACCAACAGGTGTAAAAGGTCGAGGTGTTTAAATGGTTAAATCAATTTAACTTTGTTCAAACAGACACTGTAGTTAACTGCTGGGGTTAGTATTGATAACAGTAACTGATGCTAAAGGCTTTAGCACAGGCCTCAATGTGAACAACTGCTCAGGTTAGCTTAGCGTAGCGTTTGTTTACATCGAGGGTTGGGTCAAAGTTCACCCGGAAACGTTTGGCCAAGACTTCCGTGTCACGATCGTAACTATAGCGACCAAACGAACGCTAGTGGGCGAACCGGGAATTGCAGACAGTTGGAAAACAGTGTGTTACAGTTCCATGCAATATGGGAGCATTTCAACAATGTCCACAGAACATGCATGTACAGTAACAATCGATCCTATTACGGGAAATGTCAGCGCATTTCACACTGTTCAAATAAGATACACCACTCATAGCTGGTTTTACGACGTGGGGCTTCACTCAGTTTGTCAAGAGTGATATTAACTTTAAGCAAGCGACAGCTTTGCGTTATAATATATGTAATTAGGACGACCTCGGCGGATCGTCGCTGTGCAAGTTTATCTAGGCACATAAAACAATAACTGTTGGTTCAGTTTCAATGGCAAGCTTTACTTGATAACGAATTTAAATAACCACTATTCAAATTACACTCGGACATGCGCGTTACACGAGAATTATTTGAACGGACACAAACAGATATGATTAGTTAAGCCTCGCTGTTTATCACGGGGATCAGTGGGACACGCACTGAATCAGATAAATACATATAAGGCTTATGACTAGCTTAGATGAGGAACACGCTCATCGCTCTGTGAGGAGAATATTAGTCCTTATAGGGTTATTTTAATTACTGCAGTTTGATTTCGTTCAGCTCTCTAACTGATATAAACACACACACACAACATTATAGCTTTTCTGAAAGACTCTGGAACACGCAGAAATCGAACAGCTATAACGAGGTTGTAACAACATTAGGTATTACATTAACATTAGCTCAATGATATATAGGGAATTTGAATAATTAATCATGAATATGATTAATATATTGCATATTACAGTTAAAATATCGAAGTTGAAAATAGATAGATTGTACATATGAATGATCAATCACAACAAGTTATAATTCCTCATTCATATATCAATGGTCCCTTTCCAAATCGATTATATGAGATAACCTTTAATGGAATTAATTTAGCTATCAAACCGTTTGTCCAGCAAACGGCCGTAAGATTAACTTATCAACTTCTCAACAAGGTTATCCCTTCTTATAAACTCCAAGAAATATCAATCTTCTGGCCGTGAACATTAATTTTCCTGTGTTTATAAAATTAAACTACTCAAAGTAGTCAATAATAAAAGCTTTTGTAGCTAGGATCAAACATTTCATTGACTTTGTAAAATGAGCATCTCAAAATCAATCAAGAATATGGTTTTAATAAAATGAAACTACGGATACATAATTCTACATTTAAACATGGGATACATGTATGTACAGTAAGTAAAACTAATAAGACAAACGAATAACAAACTGGAGTGAGAGAGAGAGATTGAGTGAGAGAGAGAGATTGAGTGAGAGAGAGAGAGAGATTGAGAGAGAGATGGCAGTATGGCAAAAATCACAGACAGAATGAACCTTGAGAGACACTAAGGAATGAAATCACATTAAAAGTTCCATAAAACTAATACTTGCACAATGGTTCTCTTTGAGTTGCTGAGGAAAGCCGCGTCTTGCGTGTGTGTGTGTCCTTAAGAGCGGGTGCGTGCTTTCTCGTCTCTTCCGGGCAAGTGCGGTCGCGGTAGGTTCAAAAAGTCTCTTTAAGATTGAAGTTGCCGATTACGTTCATTTCACGGAAACTGAACGTAAGAAAAAGTCCGAAGACGAAAATAAAGAAAGTTTAAAGAAAAAGAAGAAACACGGTGTGAAGCTCCCTAAGGAGCCATGGTACCGGAAACCTCTCCCAGGGAAAAAGCTCTCTGAGGAACTTCCTGGGGTCAGTCTTTTTATGGAAAGACTGGGTCACACCCCTGTCAGAGAATCTGACGATGTAAGTTTAATGTTCAAAGTTCGTGTTGTGTGCGTAACTGTGTGTGTGTGCGAATTCATTCGGAGTCACATGTCCTTTCGGTCACATGTAGTAAACAGGTCATTCCTTTGTTTATTCATTAGAGAAAAACGCTGCGTGGCAAAATCAGAGTCAATGATTTGATCAAGTCCCAAACACCATTCCTTTGATTTGTCAATCACAGTAAGACAGAGCTGTGTTTGATTAACTAGCTTCCAGTGATTTACTCAAGAAGAAATGAGCTGTGTTAGCAGATCAGGATTTTGCTGATTCCAAACATCTGCCAGACACCCTGCCAATGTCGTTACAGTCCCCCTTTTCGTCGGATGACGTCCCTGTGTGGACATCATCGGACGACAATCATCACGACGGCTGATGGCAGGTGACTCATGATGGTAGGATATCAGGTGGACCAGGCTGGTAAGGCGGCAGGTGGAGCTAAGAGCTTAGGATTCAGCTCGCTGCGGTTGGGCGTGGTCTCTGACTTGGCACCCCCTTTCCGGGGATTCCGTCTGAACCCTTCAGCCACAGCTTTCGTGAGCTTGACTGTATCGCATCTCGTTGAGTCTTCTTTGCAGAGTGAAGGCCAAACCTAGTGTCAGAGTGTGGCCGATTACCATAGAGATGCACCGCGCAAAGTCATTCAGTGGCATGTTGAGAGGGGTACCTCTCCGGGCTGTCTGGGCTTGAGTCTCTTGGTCGGCTATTTCTGGGTCGCCGGCTGCCTTCCCAGAATCTTTCAGAGCGCTCGCTCTTGTGCCTTGAACGAGCACCATCACGGTTGTGCTGCCCTCTGCTGGCCTGGAATGGTCTTGACTCTCTGTAAACTGGGCTATGGTGTTGTGGGGTGCCCTCTAGAGGCAGCTCTGAGTAGTGTTCAGAGACAGAGTAGATTGTGGGGTTTTTCAAAGTCTTTTCGGACACAGTCTTTTGCTTGGTGTACGCTTTGTGGGCCAATTCTCTTAGCTGTTGGGTAGACATGCTACGGGGACAGGCCAGGATGCCTAGGTGATGACTCACTGTGGGGTGCAGATTTCGGAGAAACAAAGTTCTGAAGTTGGAATCATCCTCCATGCCGGGCTGATTCTGGGCTCCGAAGTAGGCTTGCCGGAGTCTGGCGTAGTAGGTCTGTGTGGGCTCCATTCGGGCCTGCTTGAAGTCCATGGCTGTGATTAGTCCGTGGT
Organism: Chrosomus eos; assembly: GCA_036326025.1. Lineage (NCBI taxonomy): Eukaryota > Metazoa > Chordata > Actinopteri > Cypriniformes > Leuciscidae > Chrosomus > Chrosomus eos. The sequence goes on along the minus strand of JAZAVI010000668.1, from coordinate 19,286 downwards.
CTGATTCTGGATCAGAGAATTCCTTAATGAAGGCCTGCCGCAACTGCTGGTAGTCCGACTTGACTGTCTCTGGTTGACGGTCGAGGAAGCTGCGCGCATCACGACTAGACGTGATTCTGAGCAGGTACAATCTGTCCCACGGTGTTACGTTGGGAACAGTGTGCAAGTGAAAGTCTATGTCTTGCAGGTAGGCGTGCACATCATGGCCTCCTGCAGGGTTTGGAGTGAACATGGGGATGTTTCGGGCCAGTTTGTCAAGTTCTTTGGGGGCCATGCCGTGGTTAGCGGCAGGGGTTCTCTGGTAGCTGGCTGGTGACATACTGAACAGTGGGCTTTCAACCCCCTTTTCAACCTTGAGTTCGTGGCTGAAAGGTGCGGACTGGCTGGTAAGGGGAAATTTTGTGGTGTGTGTTTCCCCTTCCCGGTCATGCTGCAGTCTATAAGAGTGTTTCAACTCTCTGTGAAGAAGGTCAAGCTCGTCTTTGAGATCGTGTCTCTGTTGAGTGAGATTATGGATTTCAGCTCGGGCCGTGTGTAAGTGTTTTTCAAAGGCCTTTGCCTTAGTGTCTTTCTCTTTTAGTTCAGTCTTTGCTCTCTCTAGGAGAGCCTCACCACGTCGGAGTTTCTTGTCGAGTTCCTCTCTGGTTTCGTTCTCCGACTGTTCTCTTTCGTCTGTCTCTAGACGAAGGTTTTCCAGGGCATTTTGAAGTCTTTCTACTTCTTCCTGTAGCTCTGGGTTTGCTGCATACTCTGTCCCACGCTGGTCGTGGGTCTCGCGGAGTAGCTGATCTAGACGACTCTGGGTTCGGGCCTGATCCTTCCGGGCCTCCTCCACTTGAAGCTTTAGCGCTGCTGCTTGCTGCTCCAGGTCGATGTTGCTCCTTTCGCTGAGCCTTGCCTGGGCGACGAGGTTGTGTGCGATGCTTCCGACGATTCTGGCCCAGTCTTTGTGTTTGTAGCTCTGGGTTGGATCGTGGGCCGTGAGTCTGTCCAAGTCGGCGTCCCACTGCTCTTGGCTCGGGGGCTCTGAGTCACCGGCATCCTGGGGCAGGAAGATGGTTGTCATGGCTCTCAACCACGTCTCGAGGTTGTCCCAGTGGGATGTGGGACTGGATGCACGGGACATAATGGCTCACTATTGACGAGAGAAACACAGCACACACACAAAGAGGCCAAAATGCAAGTTTGTTCTAAGGTTAACGAATTATGCTAATACGGGCTATGCCGTCTATGAGAATTTTGGCTAACTGATGCAGACAGTTAGATTGGGACAATTTGCTCAGGTCGGCGCAGGGCCTAAATAAAGATTTTGACAGGGCGTCAGCCTAGTGGGTCACGTGGTGACGCTAGCTGCCCGGTGGTTGATCTGTTATCTAGCTCTCCTTGGTGTCTCTCGTAGGTTCTGTCTCTAGGTGAAATGAAAAACAAACCACAACAGAATTTAAAAGAGAGAAAAGAGAGCTGAGTGAACTGACTTAGCGGGAGGCAGCCATTAGGTAGGCTGGGCTGGGATTTAATTTAAGTTTTAATTCAAATTTTGTTTGAACCAAACTCAAAGTAAATGTACCAGTCAAAATCAGGAAAATTGTCTAACACGAAATAATATTCGCACAAGCAAAGCTGTGAATGCAAATAATTATTGAGAATTTAGATTGGCTAATTCACTGGTCATGTGGAATTTAGCAGTAAGAGAGCATTATCTGAAACGGCCACGAGATGGCATAATTGCGCTCATGCGGGCTGAAGTCAGAAGGCGGGGCGTAATTTGAGACTTCTAACCGCCCTCTAGTGTTTAGTCAGCGGAATTACAACCACTTTTTACTGTGATTCAATAGCTAAGAGCTTTCAGCTCGCGTCACGCGCTGATTTTCTGGAATAACTCACAAATAAACGAACAAAGGTTTTAGGACCTTTGCGGTGCTAAATGGCACGAGCGTGTAGCAGGATTTCTTCGCTGCAAAAACACCCAAATGTGAACAACAGGAATTTTCCGTCTGTTGGTTCGACTCCCATACACATTAAAAATATAGCACTTATTCAAAATGTATTAGGTTTAGATTGGTTAGCTAAGCCAATTTCAGACCAGGAGTTTATCGTTTTCTAACGACTATAATATCGGGCCTTTCTACTACTGAAAAGAGGAATCTCGCTCTGATCAGATTTACGTCTCGCACTAAAAAAGAGATTTCTTCGTCTTTAATAGGCGGTTTTATTAAAAATACTAAAATGTCAGGCCTTTATACTACTGAAAAGAGGAATCTCGCTCTGATCAGATTTACGTCTCGCACTAAAAAAGAGGTTTCTTCGTCTTTAATAGGCGGTTTTATTAAACATATTAAAATGTCAGGCCTTTCTACTACTGAAAAGAGGAATCTCGCTCTGATCAGATTTACGTCTCGCACTAAAAAAGAGATTTCTTCGTCTTTAATAGGCGGTTTTATTAAAAATATTAAAATGTATCACCTGTAGAGGGATTTCTGCATCTCTTAACAGGACATTTGTAATATTAATACTGCAGTGTACTCAGCATTTAACAGTGATAAAAAATGTCTATGCATATTTTAGCAGCTGTTCAAATATAACGTTACTGACTGACATCGGCTTTTTGCCTCAGTCCGTTAGGAGTGAGTTCGCGTTTTGCGACTTCTCACAATTTCATCATTTCAAAACGCGTGTGCACAAAATTATTAATAACCATATAAACAGATTGAAACTGAATTTGCTCATTAAACAAAGTTTGAAATGCCCGCATTCTCTACCAAACTGTAACAACATTAGGTATTACATTAACATTAGCTCAATGATATATAGGGAATTTGAATAATTAATCATGAATATGATTAATATATTGCATATTACAGTTAAAATATCGAAGTTGAAAATAGATAGATTGTACATATGAATGATCAATCACAACAAGTTATAATTCCTCATTCATATATCAATGGTCCCTTTCCAAATCGATTATATGAGATAACCTTTAATGGAATTAATTTAGCTATCAAACCGTTTGTCCAGCAAACGGCCGTAAGATTAACTTATCAACTTCTCAACAAGGTTATCCCTTCTTATAAACTCCAAGAAATATCAATCTTCTGGCCGTGAACATTAATTTTCCTGTGTTTATAAAATTAAACTACTCAAAGTAGTCAATAATAAAAGCTTTTGTAGCTAGGATCAAACATTTCATTGACTTTGTAAAATGAGCATCTCAAAATCAATCAAGAATATGGTTTTAATAAAATGAAACTACGGATACAGAATTCTACATTTAAACATGGGATACATGTATGTACAGTAAGTAAAACTAATAAGACAAACGAATAACAAACTGGAGTGAGAGAGAGAGATTGAGTGAGAGAGAGAGATTGAGTGAGAGAGAGAGAGAGATTGAGAGAGAGATGGCAGTATGGCAAAAATCACAGACAGAATGAACCTTGAGAGACACTAAGGAATGAAATCACATTAAAAGTTCCATAAAACTAATACTTGCACAATGGTTCTCTTTGAGTTGCTGAGGAAAGCCGCGTCTTGCGTGTGTGTGTGTCCTTAAGAGCGGGTGCGTGCTTTCTCGTCTCTTCCGGGCAAGTGCGGTCGCGGTAGGTTCAAAAAGTCTCTTTAAGATTGAAGTTGCCGATTACGTTCATTTCACGGAAACTGAACGTAAGAAAAAGTCCGAAGACGAAAATAAAGAAAGTTTAAAGAAAAAGAAGAAACACGGTGTGAAGCTCCCTAAGGAGCCATGGTACCGGAAACCTCTCCCAGGGAAAAAGCTCTCTGAGGAACTTCCTGGGGTCAGTCTTTTTATGGAAAGACTGGGTCACACCCCTGTCAGAGAATCTGACGATGTAAGTTTAATGTTCAAAGTTCGTGTTGTGTGCGTAACTGTGTGTGTGTGCGAATTCATTCGGAGTCACATGTCCTTTCGGTCACATGTAGTAAACAGGTCATTCCTTTGTTTATTCATTAGAGAAAAACGCTGCGTGGCAAAATCAGAGTCAATGATTTGATCAAGTCCCAAACACCATTCCTTTGATTTGTCAATCACAGTAAGACAGAGCTGTGTTTGATTAACTAGCTTCCAGTGATTTACTCAAGAAGAAATGAGCTGTGTTAGCAGATCAGGATTTTGCTGATTCCAAACATCTGCCAGACACCCTGCCAATGTCGTTACAAGGTATTTCTGGAAATGAGGAACACGCTCAATTCTTACCTTATCGTAGTGTGAGGTTTTATATCTTATTTACTGCAGTTAACAAGAAAGCAAATAGGGCGGCAGACTAGACTTTTCAGCTTTCTCTGGGAGCTTCCCTCACAGACAACAACAGCAGCAGCATTCATTCAAACGGGGCGCGCGCTGCGCGCGTCACACACAGACTCTCAGAGAATCGGATCTCTCATCCGCACAATATGAAAAGATAAATCTTGATAATATTCTTACAATTTAGGTTGAACTGCCCGCATCCTCCACCAACTATGTAGCGAACCTACATAATAATAATATACATAAAATGTATTTAAGGGGGCCGGAAGGCCAATTTAGCTCAAAGGGAATGATTCATCGATTTGCAATGAATCATTGACCGAATCACTATGGAACCGAGCAAATGACTCCGGGATTTAGAGTTCATTTGAACGGGCCGTAATTTTAACCTTGGCAACAGATATACAGTCAGGTCCATAAATATTGGGACATCGACACAATTCTAATATTTTTGGCTCTATACACCACCACAATGGATTTGAAATGAAACGAACAAGATGTGCTTTAACTGCAGACTTTCAGCTTTAATTTGAGGGTATTTGCATCCAAATCAGGTGAACGGTGTAGGAATTACAACAGTTTGTATACGTGCCTCCCACTTTTTAAGGGACCAAAAGTAATGGGACAGATTAACAATTATAAATCAAACTTTCACTTTTTAATACTTGGTTGCAAATCCTTTGCAGTCAATTACAGCCTGAAGTCTGGAATGCATAGACATCACCAGACACTGGGTTTCATCCCTGGTAATGCTCTGCCAGCCCTCTACTGCAACTGTCTTCAGTTCCTGCTTGTTCTTGGGGCATTCTCCCTTCAGTTTTGTCTTCAGCAAGTGAAATCCATCCTCAATCGGATTCAGGTCAGGTGATTGACTTGGCCATTGCATAACATTCCACTTCTTTCCCTTAAAACACTCTTTGGTTGCTTTTACAGTATGCTTCGGGTCATTGTCCATCTGCACTGTGAAGCGCTGTCCAATGAGTTCTGAAGCATTTGGCTTAATTTGAGCAGATGATATTGCCCGAAACACTTCAGAATTCATCCTGCTGCTTTTGTCAGTAGTCACATCATCAATAAATACAAGAGAATTAGTTCCATTGGCAGCCATGCATGCCCACAACATGACACTACCACCACCATGCTTCACTGATGAGGTGGTATGCTTTGGATCATGAGCAGTTCCTTTCCTTCTCCATACTCTTCTCTTCCCATCACTCTGGTACAAGTTGATCTTTGTCTCATCTGTCCATAGGATGTTGTTCCAGAACTGTGAAGGCTTTTTTAGATGTTGTTTGGCAAACTTTAATCTGGCCTTCCTGTTTTTTAGACTCACCAATGGTTTACATCTTGTGGTGAACCCTCTGTATTCACTCTGGTGAAGTCTTCTCTTGATTGTTGACTTTGACACACATACACCTACCCCCTGGAGAGTGTTCTTGATCTGGCCAACTGTTGTGAAGAGTGTTTTCTTCACCAGGGAAAGAATTTTTCGGTCATCCACCACAGTTGTTTTCCGTGGTCTTCTGGTCTTTTGGTGTTGCTCAGCTCACCCATGCGTTCTTTCTTTTTAAGAATGTTCCAAACAGTTGATTTGGCCACACCTAATGTTTTTGCTATCTCTCTGATGGGTTTGTTTTGATTTTTCAGCCTAATGATGGCTTGCTTCACTGATAGTGACAGCTCTTTGGATCTCATATTGAGAGTTGACAGCAACAGATTCCAAATGCAAGTAGCACACTTAAAATGAACTCTTGACCTTTAATCTGCTCCTTGTAAATGGGATAATGAGGGAATAACACGTGAATAACACACACCTGGCCATGGAACAGCTGAGGAGCCAATTGTCCCATTACTTTTGGTCCCTTAAAAAGTGGGAGGCACGTATACAAACTGTTGTAATTCCTACACCGTTCACCTGATTTGGATGCAAATACCCTCAAATTAAAGCTGAAAGTCTGCAGTTAAAGCACATCCTGTTTGTTTCATTTCAAATCCATTGTGGTGGTGTATAGAGCCAAAAATATTAGAATTGTGTTGATGTCCCAATATTTATGGACCTGACTGTAAATATCCAATCTATAGTGAAGCACTATGTATTAGCAAGGTAACTTTAGATCGACAGTACAAGACATTAAATGTGTAAGCACAACACAAGGCAAATATCTTTTCAAATATAAACAAGACTTTATTGATTATTCTTAACACATAAAACTAAGGTCTAAACACAATCACACACACACACACATTCATACGAGGCGCAGAGGGAGAGAGAGGGAGAGAGAGAAAGAGTGGGTTTTCAGAGTGAGTGAGAGGCACTTGTAAGACATGACCTGAACGAACCACCAAGCATTAATTTAACCCTTCGTTTCTTAGACAGGTTATTCAATTTACATACAAAGGCACCAGTTCAGATCGAGTCTGGAGTACTTGCTTGTCTTTGTGTTGCTTATGCCAGGGAGTTTCCTTTTTGCGGTGCTTCGTCAAAGGTGTTTCCAGGGTCCGTTACTTGGCTGGTCTCCTCGTGTGCCTGATAGATCTTGGACGGCCAGTCACGTGGGGTGTTGGCGCGGATGAGTGAAAGTCTTTGAAGTTGGAAGCTGGTTTTGTAGTTGAAACGTTAAAACGAGACTTTACAGCAAAACTTAACTTAGAACGAGACTTTTAACGAGAAAATAAAATACAACTAAGGAAAAGAAAGAAAAGTGAGACGAAAAGTTTGATGGCTTGAATGAAGCTGTTTTAAACTCCGATCTTGATGGGTTTGTCTGCTGGTCTAATTTGGGTCTGGTCGATGTAGAAGCATACGAACATGAACACTCTCTTGCTGTTTGTAGAGAGAGGCACAAACTTAATTCAACACCGAACCGAACTGCCGAACTGAACCGAACCGAAAACTGAACTGCTCTCTGAACTGAACTGAACTGCCTTGTTCGGGTCTTTAACTTAAAGTTAGTCCAACCTCTTTTGGAGAATTCTGGCCAATTGGACAATGGCATCATCTTAGGAGGTGGACCTCATTTCTTCTTATCGTAAATCAGGCGTTATCTATGATCTGCTTGCTCTCCAACACTAGCAGAGAACAAGAGACCACAGTTTAACATTATAGATTATTATAATCATACAAAGCATTTTACACAGATTTCACTCAAGCCATCTTAAGAATTAAGGGCATACGATTATTTTGATTGGAAGCACGATACTCGTTCATTCATACACACAGTTATAATCATCATTACATGATTTATATGGAATCTAAGCATAATACAAACATGAATTGTAGGAAAAACAAGAATTATGATGTTTGATTATGAGTCCACTGAGCATTGTTCTGTGTGAGTTGTTCTCTGCAGAATGTGCAGAATTAATGTGGTTTGATATGTAAAGTGTAAAAGTCTTTCTGGTCTCTGAATGAAAGTGTGGTCTGTTAAATAACTCTGTCCTGTTTAGCAGTGGTGATGCTGAGGGAGGTCAAAGGTGGTCAGGCCTGTTTGACCATTTGTGAAGAGATTTGTCTTGGTTAAGAATGAACAGTGACAAGTTCTTCCTGCTTTGGCTTATCTCTTTATGGAGTCTTGGCCATAAAAATCCTCTCTGGAGGGGGTGCCTAGACTATCTGGCGCCGGGATCTTTTATGGCTGAATTAGTGATTGAGTTCTGTTTGAATGAATCAAATGGAAGATTCATTTGTGTTTGGTTCATCCTTATATTCTCTACACCCTTATCCCTAAACCCACCCCTAAACCTACCCAGCTCCACCCCCTGATCCCTAAACCCACCCCTAAACCTACCCAACCCCACCCCTTAATCTGGATCCGACTCCGCCCCCCGGATCTCGTGTACTGCAATGAGGTGCTACTGTGTATCTCAGCTGAACGGCAGTTATATGAATATCGATACCTGTGCCTGTAAAGGGATAATAGAGCTCAGCTCCATTCTTCGGTAAGTCGTCATGCAACAGGCTTGTGCAAAATTCAGAATTTCAGAATTGGCCTCCATTCAATTCATGAATTGGAATTTGAATTGAATTGACCCCCCCCCCCCCCCCCCCCCCCCACAGGAAGTTGAATTTGAATTTGAATTGGAATGACAGGAAGTGGAATTAAATTCACACACAGTCACACAACAGAAAGAATGTGTTGGATCTCATACATTCAGCGTTAGGAAGGTTACTTTGGAAATGTAATTGCTTACTGTTGTAAGTTACCCATTATAAATGTGGTTTGGATTACTTTATCAATGTAAAGCAATTTCCTTTTAATTTGATTAGTAACTAATTCAATTTCACATTTTACCTCAGTAATACAACTAAATACAATTACATTCATTTTGTAATTCAATAACATAATTTCATTACAGTTAGCGATGTCCAAAAGATGTCTTTGCAATGTCTTTGTCACAAAAGTCGTACGTTGAAAAGACGTCCACTGAGGAGCCAGAATGAAAGTTTTTATGACGTCTTTTTTTGACGTGTTCTGCACGTCTGATATAGATGTTCATGGACCCTCTTCGTAGAACGTTCAAAACTAGTTCAAATGTGGCCATTGTGGACATATTCAACATCATTTATGGCCTCATTTATATATAATTTATACTGTTTCTGGACCAAATAAACACTCTCAGGATGCATTAAATTAAAACTCATGTTTATTTCAATGTAATTGCAAAGCAACTCACAGACAGTGAGTTTTACTTTAAATCAAACTTAATTATTTGTTCTGTGACTAGAGCTTTTAACATTCATTGCTGGGGGGAAATAGTTCCTGTTAATGTAATCTGTACTAGTAGTTCAAACTAATATCATTTATAGAATATGTAATGCAATCATATCTGACATATACTTTAAAGCTTGATTGATAAACACTTAAAATATCCATGAATTTCTTAGAATTTGTTTTGAATTGCAATTCTGCTTCCTATAATTCAAAATCGGATTGTAATTCTAGATCCTGTTTTTGACATAAATTCAAATTCAAGAATTGAATTGGAATTAAGGAGTCATTCTCAATTCAATTCTGAATTGTGCACAAGCCTGTCATGCACGTAGTTATATGCTGAGAATCTTAGCAGGTGATGTATGCATTTTAGTAATTGTTTTCTGTGTGTTTGTCTCAGGATTCTCTGTCTCGCTCGTGAGCGATTTGTTTCTGCTTTAGTTGCAGTTCCGTTCGCTTCTCTGCTGCCATACAGTGAGAACGGCGTATCGTCCAACTAATCAGGGGGATTGTCGCTGTCTGGTTTTGTTGAATTATAGTTTAGTGTATTTTGGGGTTTGACGTTCATTAATTTGTGATACAAGGAGAAGATAACTACATGGTTGCTCCTTTTAAGCTTGTCTGCCCTATTATTTGAATTGAGTTAATTTGTTTTTTTCTTTTCCTATTGTATTAACATCTGTATATTGTTTGTGATTTGATGTGACTTTATCACTGCCTGTTGTTGTGATCATACAGTGAAGTGATCAAATTGTGATTTATTGTAACTGTTTTGAAGTTTGTGCTTTTATTTTCTTTCAGTCGCCGGGGTCCCACGGGTGAAGGGTCTCTTGTGGTGGTGCTCCTCCCACGGTTGCCGTGCAACACTTTTGAAGTGTTTTGGTTGCGTGATCTGAGTGCACGGTGGTGTGAGTGTGTGCAAGTGTGCTTTTGACTAACTTTGTGATCACTTCTCCGTGGTGAACCTCGGCCCTGTAAGGTTGTATTTCTTTTGTGCATTGTGTAATTCTTAGTAATGTAAATTGTTGTTTGTCATTTGTTGTTGTTTGTTTTGAAACCAATGTGAGCCATGCACTAAAGAGCCATCCACCACATCCTGGTGCAACGGAGGTTAATTTTAATGTTAATCTCATTCTGTTTTTAAATATGACTCTGTATTAATAAAATTTTGTACTGTTGTGAACTTTTTCCTTGCAGAAAGTTAGAAGCTCAGGAGACCAGGAGACAATGGACGTTTTCCAAGCAGAAGTTCTTTATTGCTGGTAGCTGCAGTCATTCCAACATCGTCTGAATTAAAGTAACTGTACATGGTATATTATAGGCATTTTAGGAGGAGGGACTTGTGGAGGTGGAGAATCAAAATTCAAATATCAACAGCTACTCTGAGGGCATTACCAATCCAATGGAATCAGCATAACTATTCAAATGCTGATAGTGGCCAGGAACTCTGGTTCCTTAGAGCCATCCCAGAGCCATTAAAGACAAAAGGTGAAAGGCTCAGTGATCAGACTCATTTAACTTACAATGGGAAAAACAGGATTTTCCAGATTCCCCTGCTGGAAACTGTTTCACAGCTGATATCATTTACATTCCACCCTTAAATGTTACATTCAATGTACAGAATATTTCTCAGTTTATATACTATTGTACTGGAACCTAAATTAAACTTTTGATAAATTTGTATTTCATCAATTCCCCCTTTGGGAGTTCTAAATAACTCCCACACCTATATACAAATTTAAACACTTAAAAGTTCATTCTTGTAACTTTGTAAGTTACAGGCGACATATCTTGCTCTGTGTTGATGTTTCTGCAATTGATGTTGACACAGAAACAAAACAACTGCAATTTAGGAAGTCTCTGGTGAAGGTTTCTTTGTTCTGGATGTGAACTGTGAATTTTCCAGTGATCAATCCACAGAGTTTCTGTAACCATGAAGAATTATCTTCAGTCATCTGGTGTGTAAATTTTGGCATGGAATAGATCAGAGGATCCTGGTCAAATTTTTGTTGAAAATCCAACCGATGTTTTTGCACGAGGTCTCTTGGATATGCATCCAGTCAACCCTTCGGGGGGTATTGGTAGCAGCGGAGACATGACTTGTGTAACTGTGGGGAGCTTGGGGTGGAGTGTGTATTTTCTCTGATAGCTGGTAGAAGATAAACGAGCGTGCACCTGCCGTTGAATTGGCTGGGGAGGATACTGTAGACAGAAGTTCCACATAACCAAAAACTGTCAGTTGGTGGAGGAATCATACACAACTGATTCATTGCAAACAAATTTGGTATGGATGGGTTCCTGGAGAGACACTCTGCTAAGTCCTTTTCCTCTTTCTTATCGGTTGTAGTAACGTACACATGGGAGTCTGGTCCTCTTTCAATAATAAAGCTGCAACGTTCAGGAGGAATTTCACCCAGCGGAGTCGATCCTGGAGCATAATTTTCTATGCACCAATAAAACATCATTGGCAGGAGTAGATCTGTCATGATGGGAGTAGCTGAAGTTAGGTTGCAGGATGGTAGTCCTGGAATGCAACACGGAGAAGCTGGAGGAAGTGTTACGCTGTGACATGTATCCTTGTTGTATAATCCACTGGTATGATGTTTGAACAAGGTACACGTGTCACATTTGGAGATAGGGTGTGCCACCCATGGGATTCCTGCTCCTACTGAAGGGGCGTGTGGCATGCAAACATTCTTTCCTGCAAACAAGGCATTTCTTGACATATTCATCAGCTCTAAGAATATGTTGTTTCTGGAGTCCACACTTTGTGCGATATCCATGATGGTTAGTAGCAAGACAATCTTGATCATGTCGATGGATGACTGGAGGTTTCGTCGTCTCTGCGTTGTGTATTTTTTTTAATCTTCTTTCTTTCATTTATCCTTTTGTGATAGTTGGCTCGGAAGTGGGTTTCTAGTTGATTTCTTCAGTTTGTGTCTTCATACGCAGATGAGGAGGTCGGTGCGTATGGGTCTCTGGACAGCACAGTGGTACTGCACAGAGGAAGAGAGAAAAACAAAAGACAGGAGAGCAGTATTTGTTCTAGGGTCTAACTTTTCTGAGTCTGCTGTTGTTTATGTAATGTCTGCTATTGTTGTTCCTTCTTTCCCTATTTCTTAATTATGACACCTAAAGAACGCAGTGAGGTGAGGATGGACTAATGGATGGGTGACCTATGAGGGATTCTTCACCGAAGGGTTGGCCCCCGACGCATGTTGCAATCGGTTCTTCCCCTCGGCTCCCCACTGGTTCGTGTCCTATCCTATCCCTGTAGGTGGAGGAACAACTTTACAGTGTGACACATGAGTCCAGGTTTTCTTTCCCTGACACAATACTGCAGCTGCTGTAATCAACATCACTTGATATGGTCCATGCCACTTAGGCTCTAATGGCTTGTTTTTGAATGACTTTATCATAACCCATTGACCTGGGACGATAGTGTGTCCACCTTCTGGTGGAGTCTGCCAACACACTCAACTCTCTCTCTGGCACTCTGTACTGCCTTTGTGAGGTTTTCACAGTAAGTGATCAGGGCATCTGAGGCAATGTGTACATCAGCATTTCTAAGATCAATCACACCTGGCATCTGCATTGGGCGTCCAGTAATAATCTCATGAGGGCTCAGACCTACTGAATCTGTTAGGTGACACTCTCATACTACACAGTACTGCTGGCAACGCTTCGACCCATGCCACTCCTTCCTGATGCATTTTGCTTAGTCTGGTTTTGATAGTTCTGTTTGCACGTTCAACCTGCCCTGATGCTTGTGGCCTATAGGGGCAGTGAAGGTTCCACTTAATCTCCAACATTCTAGACACTTCCTTGACTACCTGTCCTGTGAAGTGTGTACCTTGATCTGAGTCAATGCAATCTGGTAATCCCCATCTGGGAATGAAATCAGTGACAAGACATTAGCAGTATGTGCAGCTGTAGCACGTCCTGTTGGATAAGCTTACCCATCTTGAGAACTTGTCTATTACTACCAAAACATCAGTTTTTCCCTTACAACGAGGCAATGATATGTAATCAACTTGCAAGTGACGAAATGGTCCTGGTGGAGCTGGGGTATGTGCTGCTGGTGTAGTGGCTGCTGGTATATCATTATTTTTCTGACATGTAACACACCTCTTGGCTGTTTCTGTGGCTACATTTCTGAATTTTGGATTCCACCACTGATTTGAGAACCTGTGATTCATCGTTGCTGGACCACTGTGACCTAAACTGTGTATTTGTTGAGCCAAATATGGCAGCAGTGATTCGGGAGCAACATACTTTCCCCCTTTTGTCCAGCAACCAGATGAATCCACTGTGGCTCCTTTGTCTAACCATGTCCATGCTTCATACAGAGGAACGTCTTTGTACAGATCAATTATTGATTCAGGAGGCAGAATTGTCTTCTGTGCTGCACTACCTGAACACACTTGTACAGTTGCATAAAAACAAGCCTGTTTAGCTGCTATATCAGCAAGAGCATTCCCTTTAGCTTCCGTAGTATTAGTTGTGAGATGTGCTTTCAATTTGATCACTGCTAATTTCTTTGGAAGTTTCATGGCAAACATTAGATCTTTCACTAATCCAGCATGCTTAATGGGGGATCCAGCAGAAGTTAAAAACTGTCTGGTTTGCCAAATGACACCAAAATCATGAATTACCCCAAAAGCATACCTGGAATCTGTGTAGATATTAGCAACTGATCCTGAAGCTAGCGTGCATGCTCTTGTTAAGGCTACTAGTTCTGCAGCTTGAGCTGAAAAATGATCTGGAAGACGACCTGAAGCAACCACTTCAGTGGTGGACGTTACTGCATAACCGGCACGTCTGTTACCTTCAATTACTTGAGCTGAACCATCAACAAACAACTCAAAATCTGAATTCTCTATGGGAGTTTCTTTTACTTCACTCGTAGTTGTATATGTAAGCGTAACACAATCGTGAGTCCTTTCTTCTTCATCCTCTAACAAAACTTCAGTCATAGCAGACATCATACATGAGGACGGATTCGTGACAGGTGCACGCTGTAAAACAATGTTCGGGGCTGTGAGAGTTGCTAACCAATTTCCCCAACGGGAGGAGGTTACAGAAGTGACTTTTGCTTGATTCATTAGTGCGGACACTGCATGAGGGCATTTTACATTTACAGTCTGACCTAAGACCATTCCTGATGACGCCTGAAGCGCTAGATGCACTGCCTGTACTGCTCTGAGGCATGGGCCCATGCCTTGAGCTACTATGTCAAGTTTACCAGAATAGTAATGAATTGGGCGTAAACTGCCCCCATGATCTTGCATTAGACATGCAGTCATGAAGCTTAAATGTTCATGGACATAAAGCACAAATGGTCTATCAGTTTGGGCAATTCCTAATGCTGGTGCTTGACATAGTGCTCTCTTCAAATCATTGAACGCTTTGAGGTGACATTCTTCCATACAAACAGTATCAGAATCTTTACCATGGCCTTTCAACAAGTCATAGAGCGGCTGTGCAATTGAGGCATAGTCTTCAATCCAAGGTCTACAGTAACCTGCTGTTCCTAAAAATGATCGAAGTGTTTTAATGGTAGTAGGCGGGGGTATGGCTTTGACTGAAGCCGCTCGATCCTGTGTAATGGATCTATTTCCTGCACCAATTGTTTGACCCAGAAATGTGACTTGCTTTTTAGCAATTTGAGCTTTGTGAAAGCTGCATTTGTGTCCTTTCTTATGCAAATAGTCCAACAATGATGTCAATTCAGTTTGATGTACCTCGTGATCTGTTGAGGCAATCAAAATATCATCGACATATTGGATCATAGTGGACTGTTTTACCGGACATTCTGGGTCACACAAATCACGTCTGACAGCCTGATGGTATATGGTTGGGGAGTTTTGAAATCCCTGTGGCAAACGTGTCCACTGGTATTGCTCATAGTCAACTGTGAAAGCTAACCATGGCTGGCTGTCAGAGTGCAACGGTACAGAAAAGAATCCATTAGACATATCAATTACTGAAAAAAATCTTACTCTCTAATGGAATGCCATTACAAATTGTGGAAGGATCTGCCACTAGGGGGGTGATTTTATCAATATTTTTATTGGCTACTCTGTAGTCTATTGTAAGTCTCCATGTCCCATTGGATTTCTTGATGGGCCATATGGGCGAGTTACAGGGACTATTGGTTTTAACTAGCACTCCCTGCTTCAGCAACTTTTCTACAATAGATTTGATCCCCTGTATAGCTTCCTTATTGATTGGATATTGTTTGGTGACCGGGGGTGGAGTCCCCGTCAATTTAATTGGTTCTACACCGGTCAACAAACCACAATCATCCTTGTCTTTAGCCCAAATTGGATGATTCTGTAAGAAAACATACTCAGGAGGGATCACATTATTGGTAGAAACTTGTGCTGAGGAAATTTTAATGCTAGCAGATTCTGAGGACACATCTAAAGTTAGATGTATTTGTCTCAGGAGATCCATGCCTAAAATAGCACCTGTATTTAATGGAGCACATAACAATTTTGTAGTCAGAGTTTTCGGGCCAAATTGTACATCTATGGGCGCGGTTTCATACAAATCAGAATCTTCACCTATTACGCCAGTTAAAGAAAATTTGGTTTTCTTGTACGGAATGTCTAAACCTTTAGCCAATTTTGTAGGAATTATGGTAATTTCTGCACCTGTATCAAGCAAAAAATCAATTTCTTTCTCTTGTATGCTACCTTTCACAAAAATTCTTGGGTCATTTTGATGGATTACAGGGGAAAGGTAGCTGCTCACAGCCCCAACAATTAGTTTTTTTCCTGGTCTTTTTGTGCTCTTAAAAGAGCCTGAACGACCTGTCCTAAAGCTTCAGTGGACATTTGCGGAACTACGTCAGGGTTGTAAGCAGGCTGAGAAGGAGCCGAATTATGCATAGCATTTCTTTTGGTATCTTGCAACTTCTTCCTACACTCTTTCTCCCAATGTCCTAATTTTCCACAGTAGTTGCATTTGCCTTCTTTTTTAGGCCACCTGCTTTCTGGTTGGGTTGTGTTAAATGTAGCTGCTGCTGCTACTCTCACTTTGGCTTTAACATCAGCATCTTTTTCCCATGCAGACAACCTTTCTAAATTACTTCTGAGAGTTCCGTGAGACCAAGTTAGATCTAGGAATGGCAAAGCTCTTCTGTATTCAGCTACAAGGCCATCTGACCAGATGCGGACTAGTGGTCCTTTGTCATCGAGCACACTTTCAGAATCATCCACTATTCCACTGTACGTTACTGCTGACTGACAAAACCTCTCAGTATATTCATTCACAGTTTCTTCTTTCTTTTGAACACAGCTAGTAATTCTAGACCAATCTATTTTGGGTCCTAAGATAGTCTTTAGGATTTTCAAAACACCTTCTCTCATGTCACTGGGTTGTGTTAAATGTAGCTGCTGCTGCTACTCTCACTTTGGCTTTAACATCAGCATCTTTTTCCCATGCAGACAACCTTTCTAAATTACTTCTGAGAGTTCCGTGAGACCAAGTTAGATCTAGGAATGGCAAAGCTCTTCTGTATTCAGCTACAAGGCCATCTGACCAGATGCGGACTAGTGGTCCTTTGTCATCGAGCACACTTTCAGAATCATCCACTATTCCACTGTACGTTACTGCTGACTGACAAAACCTCTCAGTATATTCATTCACAGTTTCTTCTTTCTTTTGAACACAGCTAGTAATTCTAGACCAATCTATTTTGGGTCCTAAGATAGTCTTTAGGATTTTCAAAACACCTTCTCTCATGTCACTTCTACTGGCATGTTGTAGTTCAGAAGTCACTGCAGATTCAAAACTGTTGAATTCAGAATCAGTTAAAATTTGTGACATTAACTGTGTGACTTCTGTTAACGACATGTCATATAGACGAATTTTTCCAATCAATGCTCTTCTAAATTCAGAAAACTGTTTACGTGGTGAGGGTAAGCTCTCAGAGAGTCGTTCTATGTCCTCAGGTCTAAGGGCTTTTGCGACAGTTTGTATTCGGACTTCAGAAGGGTGGGTAAAAACACTTTCATTTTCCTCAATTCCCTGTGATCTTTTCCTAGCTCCACACACATAAACTGAATTTACAGGCTTATCAGTGACTGATTGGATGGCTACATCTGTTTCAAAGAACGCTCGTAAATCAGGGTAAATGTTATCAGGCGGAATTACTTCTTCCACATCAGTTTTTTCTGCATCTTTGTTGCGGTTCAATTTCTTGGTCAATGCGGAAACTCTAGCACGTAGCTCTTTGTTCTCTTTCTCTAGCTCTGAGTTGCGTTTAGACTGTTCTGTTGCTAGTGCTAAACCAAATTCTCTATGACAACATATAATTCCTTTTACATTGTTCTTGCGAACACTTGCTCCTAGTACTTTCTTACACTCATCTACCGACCAAATCTTGTCTGGATGAATCTCATATTTCTGTGTTAGTTCTTGTCTAACTTTTTCAGTTACTATTAGATTCATCTGTTCTCCTAACAGTGTTTTAAATTCACCATCTGACCACAAGGGGGTAGCAAGGCCATTTTTTTCAGTTGTTGGAATCAGTCTAGCATTTTTCCTAACCATTTTGTGATGTTCTGTATCACACAAACAAAAACACTAAAATTTCTGATCAACCGAGGGTATACTCATTAACACAGAATCTTACTTGTTACCAACACATCACAAACTATTAGCACGTTACGCTAATCTTCCCTGAAAGAAATGGAAAGGATCTTTCACCTTTTCAACTTTTAGAGGATAAAACAAAATTACTAGCACGAAATGCTAATCCTTCTCTGTGAACAGAGGTTATCACCAATATTAACACGTAATGTTAATCTTCCCTAAAAGAAATGCAAAGGATATTTCACCTTTTCAATTTTTAGAGGATAAAACAAAATAACTAGCACGTAATGCTAACTCTTCCCTGAGTTTCAAACAACAGAGGATCAAACTTTCATCTCTAAAATACTTTTTAGAGGGTAAACCTTCTCTAGCAATGTAGAGGATAATTAAACAAACCTTCCCTGATTAGACAGAGGATAAAAACAACTTCCCTGACTATTCAGAGGATCCCAAACATTAACATTCAATGTTAATCTTCCCTGCCTGCAAGAACAGAGGATATACTTTTTAACATGTAATGTTAAAACTTCCCTGCCTGCACAGAGGATCAAACTTTCATCTCTAAAAGGCAACTTTTAAAGGATAACTTTAGTTAAAAAAACTCTACAGCTGTCTGTTAACTTTTTTCTCTGACGGCGCAGAGGCACAAAGTTTGTACTGGTCTTCAGCGGTTCTTTTGAATAGAGTGTAACTCACCAAATCGTTTGGTTGTATGGAAAAGATTCCAGCTGGAACTTCAGTCAGAAATGTTCATTCTTTGTTAAGATCTTTGTTGAGGTCGAAGTTGCTGGAACTCAGTCAGAACTCACTCAGCTTTGTTGATCTTTGTTGAAGTCCAGTTCTGGAATTCTTTGTTGAACTCTTTGTTGCTTGAAGTTTCAAGATTCAGTTCTAATTCTGGTGAAGTTAATTCTATCCGGGTCACGGCACCAAATTGTTGTGAACTTTTTCCTTGCAGAAAGTTAGAAGCTCAGGAGACCAGGAGACAATGGACGTTTTCCAAGCAGAAGTTCTTTATTGCTGGTAGCTGCAGTCATTCCAACATCGTCTGAATTAAAGTAACTGTACATGGTATATTATAGGCATTTTAGGAGGAGGGACTTGTGGAGGTGGAGACCAATTCAAACAAAGCATGCAAATGTAGTACGAACACACCCTACTCTGAGGGCATTACCAATCCAATGGAATCAGCATAACTATTCAAATGCTGATAGTGGCCAGGAACTCTGGTTCCTTAGAGCCATCCCAGAGCCATTAAAGACAAAAGGTGAAAGGCTCAGTGATCAGACTCATTTAACTTACAATGGAGAAAAACAGGATTTTCCAGATTCTCTTGCTGGAAACTGTTTCACAGCTGATATCATTTACATTCCACCCTTAAATGTTACATTCAATGTACAGAATATTTCTCAGTTTATATACTATTGTACTGGAACCTAAATTAAACATTTTGATAAATTTGTATTTCATCAGTACTTTTGCATGATACCCACGTTTCTGCCTACCTTCTTAAAGAGAGCCGACCCTGTGTGACCTAAATTCTTAGGTGTCATTCATATTTCCCGGGGTGAAATTCCCACGGGTGGCGTAGTCGAAATTCTTTGTGTATTAAACCTGTACCACTCCGTCACATATACAAAATTTCTGTTTCATTATAAAAATGTTCCATGAGCTCAGGTACGCAGGCTTGCATACCAGCTTGCAGT